>JAAVTI010000283.1:0-48081 GCA_011947335.1 Phytophthora constricta
TCGAAGCTCCCATGTACGCTCAACCTTACGTTGCTGGCCCTGGCTACCGACACGCGTATGGACCTGGGTATGGCCCAGTGTACGGTGGAGGAGGCTATACCAGTGGAGGAATGGGTGCTGGGTCTAGCGCGATGCTTGGAGGTGCCGCAGGTTTCTTTGGTGGCATGATGCTTGGCCAAACAATGTCACATTCAGGCGACGGAGGACACCACGGATACAATGAAGGTTCCTGCTACGCTGCAGACAACGGAGGAGGCCAAGAATTTGGCGGGGACTTCTAATCGACGGTTCGAAGAGAGCTACGGTAGAATACGAGACCCAGAAATATTAACTTAGTTCGAATTTCTGCTCAGGAAGAACAATACAAAACCACAGCAATCGCCTACCTCCTGAATGAGCGATGCTTCTCAATCTGCCGCTGTCGTGGTCAGCCAAGCGTGACGAGATTCGATCGACGCACCATTTGTTCGAAGCGGAAAAGCACATTGCCCGTCTCGACAAAGAGATATCTGGCCTGAGCCTCATTTAGGCAATCCCCATGACCGCCGTATGTGAGCTGCACGTAATCTTCAAACATGTCGAAGCGAATGTACGTGTACGCGTCACGCAAGTACACGACGCCATTCCTGTTGGCATTTGCCAGCTCGTCTGGTGGGGATCACGACCGTAAGAATGGAAAGAGACCGATGGCCATCCTCGTGTTGATCCGCGACCTTGGACGAAATGTTCAGATGGCGGAAGCGGTGCGAGCGATTCGCATCGGGGAGTTCCGAATGAGCACGGTATTAAACGGGTCCACTCGCTGCAACACACGCACGTCGATGGGCGAGCGGTAGCATTCATGTAGAGCGCCGGCGTGTTGAAGACGCGCCAGCCCTCGGCTGCCAGTTCTTCCGCCAACGCTGCGCTGTCCGCACACGGAATCTGCTTCATGAAGTGGAACTGAAGTTTGTGTTTGTCGTTCAGATTGCGCTGCACTGTCCAGCCAAAGAATTGCACCGCATCGTCTCTCTCCTGGAGACGTTTTAAGAAGGTGGCGTGATGGGTTTTAATGGCCTGATACTTTTCTCGAACGAGTCCGTGGCAGACGTCCGTCGCCATCGGTTCGTAGTAAAGGCTCCGTGTCCTCCGCAAAGTACGACCAATACCCTGGTCGGTTGAGAGCGCGAATGGTCCTCGCTGGAAGCTCCGAGGGCTGCTGAGCGTCAACCTCCGGAGTGTCCACCCTCAGTGTCGTCTCGAAAATCTCCAACTGTTCCAGTCTCTGAGTCAGCGCCTCGTTCTCTCGATGGATGGCACTCTCCGTCTCTACTGCGTCAATGTACTGAGATAGCAGCTCGCTCCGTTGCGACGTCGTGGCCTCCGTCGTGGTCTCGGCTGGTCGTTTCCTCCTCCACGTCACGAGGCCCGTCTCGAGTCTCTTGGACAGATGTTGGTACTGCTTCCTCATGGCGGCCATGAGCGCCTGGTGCCTCGTTCGGCCCTTGGCCATACTCGCGATGACGTCGCTTCTTGGCTGCAGCTTTCGTCTCCCGCGTCACGTTCACGGACGGGTAAGTGTCCACTTCCTGCAGGAAGTCGTCCACGTTGACATCTTCACCTAGCCCCAAGTCACTGGCGGACAACGGAGACCGTCCACCAGTCATCGCCATTCCAATGAGGAAAAACAAAGCGACGAGTTCCCAACCGAGAAAAGCGAAAACTGCCAAACTGTAGCGATGAGTCGACCATTGGATTCGATGGAGGAAGACCAGAGGACCACGGTAGGCAGTTCAGGAGGAGCTGGCCCTTTGCGGGACGATTGGTGAGGTCGACCTCACTAATAGCATATGGCGGACATAGACGGTGCACTTGAGGAAATGACTCATATTACAACTATCGTTGATCCTGCCATTCCGCCACAGGATTGACCATCCAACCCATATTGCAGCGGTGAGAAATGAAGCAAGCTTCGCTGGAAAGGCGCTCGATCGTTGAACTGCTTCCAAATCCTTAGAGACCATTGTCAGGAATATTCCGAACGATGGGAATGAGTCAGCAATGACGGCTAATGAGTTTGTATCCTCAAGATCATCACCTTCAGATCCTCGCGACAGATCCGTCGACAGCTTCAAAGCTTCGAGATGTAGCCACTCGTGCCTCCCGAGCCAGTCAAGCCAAATGCTTTTCACCCCACATTTGCTGCTCGTTCACAGTGTGAATCCCATTATTGCGTTCGGTCAGATAAAATGAGCCAGCAGAAGTGCAGAACAGTGGGCAGACGTCTCGATTCATCTGGTCGAATGCAGTTGCCGGACAAGGCTCGCTCGACTCTTTCGTTGTCGGGTCTTAGGAAACGTGCAACTCCTCACCTTTCTTCAAGACGACACACATCTGTTCGATGTCACGACGAATTCGTGTAGGTACGCTAGAGCTCAGCTCGTCATCGAGCTACAGCACGACCACCTCGCTATCTTCTGAGGAAAGCAGCGCTGCGCTCCATAATAGTGAGGCAAGGAATGCAACTGGAATCCAAATAAGGCTAGTGTGCGAAAAGAATTCCTGCAAACAGAACCCAGTAGTTTTGCAGGGATAAGAGCGAAGTTAGCTGCAACACGACAACGCAATTCATATCAGCCCCTGAACATTTGCTGATCAAAGTCACTTCAGTCCAAGCACCGATTAATACTAAATGGTTTTATGCCTCTTAACCCGTCACCCGGTAAATATCGCTGCGTCTCAGGACTGACACCAACTTCGACTGTCACGTTAGTCTCGTTGCTATTAACAACGACACCGCATTTACTCAGCACTCACAAGGTTATGAGGAAGCACCCTTTGCTCAAACCGAAAGAGTGCATGGGCTAATTCGAGGAAAACGAAGTCAGCCTGGGCCTCACTCGGATGGCCACCATACCCTCCTAACGACATCTCCACGAACTCCTCACCACGATCATTCATTCGGTGGTGCAACAACAAGTAGGTGCTCACTTTGCGCGTGAACTGGACATCTGGTAAGTGTTGTTTCACCATCTCTTCGTGTGGAGGATGCAAGACGATGCCCACGATCTCACGTCCGTCTTCGTCCCTGTCTCCGATCTTGGAGACGAGCAGGATACAACGTCGGGTCGCCGAGTTGTCTGCAGCTGGTAGGTTATGCACGATCACAGTGATGTCAGTATCCACGCGCTGCAGTACGCCCATGGTCACTCGAGCATGAAACAGATTTTCGTAGAATTCTGGTGTGTTGAGGATCTTCCAGGCCTCGTCGACGATGAAGTTGGCCGACTGAACAGCACTGTCGGTCACGGGACCCACTTGGAGAAATGAAAGTGGTGACCATTGAGTGTGGATCTCTGCACGCCCCACCCAAAGAATGGCACCGTTCCCAAGACCTGTGCTTGCTGGGCGAATGCAGCGTGATGGCTCAGGAATGACGGATAGTGGGCCCGAACGAATTCGTGACATTTTGCCGCAGTCACTGGGACATAGTAGAATGGCTTCTCGTCCTCTGTGAAGCGTTTCCACGAGCCGTCGTGATCATCTTCTCGTCGTTGTTGCAATCCAGACTGCTCCATCCTTTCTGCGTTGGCCTGTTCTAGTTGGGGTACGTCTCGGTGGAGCCACGATTCGAAGATGTCGTACTTGGTCAACCTTTTCTCGAGGTTCACATGTTCGATGTGAAGTGCATTTTCGAGCTCTACCGCGCGCGTATACTCGTCCACTAAACTTGGCATCTCCTCTCCAGACTCCATTGTCTCCTCGCTCTTCAGTGGTCCCCCGACTGTCGTGGGAGATGTCGACTGTTGAGGCCGCTGAAGCTGGCACTGGCGATCCCAATGTGCTGCCAGCGATACTTGCCGCTGATCCAGCAGCTCGTACAGCTCTCGACGCAATGCCTCGAGCGTGGCCTTAGCAGCAGCTCGTTTCTGTGCCATGTCCTGGCGGTGCCGCTCTCGCTGCTGAGCCTCCCTCGCCTCCCTCGCCTCCCGAGTCATTGGCGTCTGCATTTCTGCTGGTGAGCAAGTTCAACACTGAGACCACGAGCCGTAAGACCAGCCTTCGCTAGCCGTACTCAACGTGGTGGACGCCTTCTAGTTTCGGCAGCATTGGTGACCAACGGCGTCTCGACACCAAGAACCACTCGAGCGCCTCCGTCTTGCGAACCCAAACGCAGATCACGTGCCTCGGCTGCCCCATATTGCCATTGACTCACCCCAGATGATGCCATAGCTACTGCCAGAATGCTGCCACGCATTCGTCCTTAACATTCATAGGGCTAGTTGAAGGCTTACAACGGAGATGATTGGGACGATGTGCCATAATTTTCAGGGCTGTGATGATAGTGGAACGGGTACTTGGTCAGGCGTTGCGGGCACTTTCCGTCGCTGCTCTGCGGTGTCAGATCAAAATTCACATTGCGTATGACGCGAGTTCAATATTGTCTGCCGGTGCGGCGTTCGTCATCGCGATTGTGTAGGACGCAGCCAAAGTATCCGCTACGCGGATGAGTCTCACTTGGAGCGATTATTTCAGTGAGCAAAGCCGATCTTCATCAGCTTCGAATCTCTGGTCATCGATGGCTGCCTTAGAAAGCGCCGAGTTAACGCCCGGATACTCTGAATGGCCGTGGTCTTGTCAGCCTTGTTGGTTAACAGTACGACCAAACGATGAGAGGGAATTCTAGTCTCCGAGTCTTGGTCATGGGATGCAATACTGTATGTGGATATCTGCTGTCTCTTCAATTATGGAGGGAAAAGTGTGTTCTAACCCCCCACATGCTTTTTACGAAGACGACTCTATTTGCTCACGTGGTTTTCGCTGCTGCTTTCTTGCTAGGTACTGGTGGCGCAACCCTTTTCTTCGGGGTCATGTAGTCTGGTCCGTATGCCTCCTGCAAGAAGAATTTCGGGTCTTGTACCGTGTCGAACGGCATTCCGTTGATTGTCACCTGCGAGAATGGACGTACTCGGTTGCCAGGCAAAATTCGTCCGTTGCTGCCTTGGAACTCTTGCATATCCCAGTCTCCGTTTCGTAGCGGCTTCATCATGTAGAGGTCCACGTAGGGCACAGCGTAGTTCTTGGTGAGAGGCAAGCTCTTGTCGTACAAGTATCCAGCCAACGGGTGTGTCGGGGCCACGCAAACTCGCCAAATGTCAAAGAAGAACATGTGATAGCCTTTCCGCCACAGCGCTTCTCTCAAAGCGTCTTTGGATTGCAGCATACCAACGAACGCGATGTCAGTGTCCTCCGTGAACGGGATCATCGAACCATTACGCACCGCACCCAGGAGCGAGCCAAATGAAACGAAAGGAGTGTTTCCTGTCGCTTGAAGTTCCTCGTATACCTCCACGAGGAGCATGTGCAGCACGCTTGCGTAGCAAATTGAGTCCGACGAACGCAAGTTTAGCAAGTCCATTCGGTCAGCAGCCGTGCAATACGGAACATCTTTACGCCCGGAGATCGGCAAGCAGTAGCTGTATTTCGCATGTTGGCGGGTGTCTTCCTCGCAGAGCTCCATTTTCTTGCCAGTCAACATTGGTAGTGGCACAGAATCGATGTCCTTGAGCGCCGAGTAGTATCGGTGGCCCGAATGGTACTCGATGTTGCTGGCGTTCAGGACTCTCGGGGCACAGAACTCTTCTTCGCTAAGCACGGGAGTTGCTGGGATGCAGTCGATGATTCGCGTCTCTGTCACAAGGCCGAAGACCACCAGCATCATCAACACCACGACGAACGTCGGGATGACGGTGACACCCGTCCAAAACTCCTTGCACCGCAGCCCAATTCTCATAAGTATCCCGCCATGGTGTAGCTTGTCAACCTCGCCCATCGAGATTTTCAGGTGGTCCTTCTGGTCTGAGTTGTGTTTTTGCGTCTCCATCGTGCTAACTCAGTGAATAGTCCACTGTACAGCTTGTAGCTTGTGCGCAATGCGCTGCAAGAGAGAAAGTGAAAGCACGTGCAACAGCTTGGTCTTGGCGATTTGTTTGTGATAGGTACACACAGTAGACGATTTTTGCTCGTAATCATTTAGTGCCTACTTGTAGTATGGTGCCGATCCCATGCACCTCCAGTCCTGAACCGGGCATCTGTGGTCACTAACGTCTCTGATGGAAAGGACGTTCGTTATGCTAATGCATATCTAACATCAAAGACGACAAGTTGGAGTTTCGTTGGCCACTTGTCGTGGACTTATTAGCTATTGCACAGGATAATAATACTGAGGAATTCGGAGTTCGACTTGCTCTGCAAATTCAACCGGGGCCATTTTTTTCTGTGCGGAACTTGTCGCTATTTATGCGTCTCTGTCCATCACGCTGCGGTGAATTGTCCGCTCGTCGATGAGTTCTTCAACTTGGTAGCCCTCCTTCCTGGGTCGTTCCTAATCCCATTCTGTGCCTGGGAGCCTCCCAGGCACAGCATGGGATTAGCGGTAGCAAGCCCAACAATTGATTGGCAACCACGCAAGCTCCAAGTAATCCCTAGACTCGTTTGCGTGTAACAAGCTCTCAGTTGCAGCCAGGCAGACAGCGCTGATACGGTACACGTCGAGCTCGACGACGTCGACACGAGGCGTGTCGGCTGAACAAGCGTGATGCAAAGGAGAACATGCGATCCAGATCCGAGTAGCTATGACACCACGCAATAAGCAGCGTTCTCCTTGAACTGATGAAGCGTACCTGTACTCATTTTAGCAAATGCATTTGCGTGGACTGAAACACTTCTGTCGCGTGTGCACACGATTGTAGTGATCGTGAAAGACAAAGCCAGGATGTCAAAGTCGCAATGTTCATGCCGTTTAGGATCGACGAAAAATTTGAGGACAGGTTTGCGACGCTGGCTGTCTTGCTTAATCAAGTAGGTAGCACAATGCTCTGCTTGCACTGCTTTGAAAGACAGCGTTGAGTGAAATAACGTACACTATTATACTTAAGTATTACTTTCATTATTGTCTGCCCATCGCTCTATTGATGACCTTGCGCATGCAATATGCCTAGCTAATGTTAAGCCGTTGGCTTGGTGGTCCGTGGCAGTGGAGTCATGTAGTCCGGGCCGTACGCTTCTTCCAAAAGGTAATTTGGGTCGCGCACAGTGTCGAATGGCATTCCGTTGATCGTCACCTGGGAGAACGGCCACACTTTACTGTCAGGTAGAACGCTGCCGTTGCTGCCCTCCATTTCCTGCAGGTTCCAATTGCCGTCTTCTTGGTGCTTCATCGAGTAAAGATCCAAGTACGGCACGGCGAAGTTCTTAGTGATCGAAAGGTTCGGGTCGTATAAGTACCCAGCTAACGGATGCGTCGGGCCCACACATACCCGCCAAATGTCCAAGTGGAACATGTGATACCCCTTCCGTCGTAGCGCAATCCGCAGTGATTCCTCATGCTCCAGCCTTCCAACAAACCCGACATCGGCGTCTTCCGTGAACGGGATCATAGACCCGTTGCGGATAGCCCTAGCAGCGAGCCGAATGCAAGGAACGGGGTGTTTTTCGAGGCCTGGAGTTCTTCGTACACTTCGACCATCAGCATGTGCAGTACGCTGGCGTAGCAAACCGAGTCCGACGAGCGGATATTCAGCAGGTCCATCCTGTCGGCAGCTGTGCAGAATGGAGTGTCCTTGCGGCCGGAGATTGGTAGGCAGTAGCCGTATTTCTTCTTGTACCGTGTCGAAAATTTGCAGAGGTCTCGGTGCTTTTTGTGGAAGACCGGGGTGGCACGGGCTCCATGTCCTTTAGAGTGGAGTAGAACCGATGTCCTGAATGGTATTCAATCTTCTTGGGGTTCACGGGTCTTGATGAGCAGACCCCTGGACCTGGCTTGGGAACGCCCGACGACATCGGATTGAGAGAGATGATGTTAATCTCCAGCACAACGCCGGAGACCACCAGGCCGATAAGCACCAACACGAGCAGCGGGATAATTGTGACGCCGGCCCGGAAAAACTTGCGCCTGTGTAGAGTGTGAGGGCTTGTCGTGGGGACGCACGGAACGCGGCAAACTTCGCCGGACTTGACCACGACAACTGTCTCTCGGGGATTCCTGTCCGCCTCGACCATTTTGGAGGGAGCGGTGCACTTGACGACGATGGGAAAGAAATGAATAGTTGAGTCGTGTCATGAACGATGTTTATCAGTGCGCGTATCCAGTCAATCTGAAGCTGCAACGCCACGATAGGCTACGCTCGACCCAACCAGCTGTTTGACATAAACTCGCAAGCAAGCAGACGAACAGGAAAAAGAACCCGCGCAGAGAATTTCTCAAAACCAGCGGAGACGTCTGCTCGCTCCTGAAGACATCACTACACGTAAGTGACGCGTCTGGTGCTTCTTGATCGCTAGTGGTCCGCTCAGCAGGAGCGCATCAACTAATGGCTCTTGCGTAAGGGATAAGATTGAAAGCGGCGGCCTCAACTTGAGGCGGCCTCAAGTGGACGTCCGTCTCAGTTCACTCCACATGTTTTGCTCGACTCTACGACATGATAACGTCCGGCGCAGCACTATAAAATCAGGTCTCCTCACGCCATTTTTCATAAAGATTGTACAATTAGTGGTAAGAAAAATTATGTTAAAAACTGCGAATTTTGCCTACTTCGAAGTACGGTATATACAGCACGTACACGACCTTGCCAGCCATCGTAAATACCTTGAGCGTCTTCAACATTGGTGTGGGGCGCAGCGTGATTAACCAAAACCCCACAAGCGTCCACGTATAATAGACTTCCAAAATAATACGGTGTCATTACTACCGGTACAGCTTCCTCGTAATGCCGAGAGGGGTTCACGCACGCAATATCAAATACAGCATGATCGAGTGTTTCCTCAAACTCCTGCGTATCCTAGTTACGCTATTCAAAGTACAGTAATCTGCGTGAGCAAGGAACGCCTGATCTATTATTTCATATAAGGTGATGACGCATTGCTCTTCTCCATCTCGTCGTGTCGTCTTCGCAAAACTATAAGGTATGGGCTATCATTTGTAGCCCTGTTCTTTATTCACGCAGATTTCTGTATCTCGTTCAATAGAGACCAAAGTTTGGCACAGTGAAGTTCTTGGAGAGCAAAATCAGGTCGCGACAAAAGGATGAGTCGGGCCACACAAACTCGCCACATATTAATATCAAAGAGGAAAATACATCGATATCGCGACACCGTGTGTCCGCTAATATCCGTCTCATGTCACCTCTGGAAAGAAATGAGATGTGAGTGGGGCGGCCATTGATACAGCACGTCACACCACCACCAAAAGTCCTCCAGAATTTGCTTGCCAGCACCGTTATCCAGGCCCGAAATATGCAATACGTGTAAGGATTGCGCCGCGCAACTTGAACTTCCGTGCTTGCTGCCTGCAAGCGAATCTCTTCTGTCTGAACAAAATGCTTCGTCCGAATGGAGAAGCTAGACGTGTCGGTATTGCACCGAATCGGATGCTGTTGGCCTGTGATTTCGCCACCGCCGAAGCTCCGGATTCAGCGCAGCGCTGTAGGCGCTCTAGATGTATTACCAGTAGTGTATGGTGCCCGAGATTCGACAGTAGAGCTCCTCTACTGTCGCGTAGTCAAGCAGTGATCGCAGTCTTTGCCTAAAGCCTGGATGTCACTTTCCAATGTGCCTCGCAAGCAACCAACACTTCAAGCAACTCTACAACTACCACGTCTCCCGCGCTACTACCAACCTCCACCGCTTCCTCGCGGCGCAGTGCCCAAACACCACAATACGTCTCAGGCTAATGACAACATGATCTAGGATTGTATCACGATACGCAGCATTGTGCCAACATTTCTGCCGAGGCCCGCGTCCCAAATCAGCATTAGACCACAGGCTGAAAAGTGACATACCGGTATCTGTAAATTATGGGTGTGTATCGTAGATACTGGTGTTATTTACCAGACAATACGGCAGGGCGCAAACAGATATGCTTTTCATATAATTGTGTCATAATTACTCTAAGCGGCAGCATTTACGGACCTAACTCTGTTGTGCTGATACAGCAAACCTGCATCAGCACAACTCAGAAATTCAAATAAGATCAAATCATTTCAAGATATCTCAATGTTAATCATGTGAGATACGGCTGTATATCTATACTAGTATGGCAGCACAGCTGCCGAGCACCCTCACGTCGACGTGTCGCCGCGGTTGCTTGGGGGCGACGCTGAAAACATTGTAGTACGCAACATCGTAGCGTTTCAGCGACGCCCCCAAACGCTTTTAGTAAATCAAATCACATTAGACACAGCCTGAAGAGTCAGCGAACTTCATTTTATTGTTAACCAGCAAAAGAGTCTCAACTTACTATCCCTGTCAGGCGCTGCACTTGACCTTCCCTCTTAGCTAGAGATGATTCCCTGCGATCCTTTATTTGGAGAATATTCCGACTAACTGGAGCTGCCGGAGTCCTTGTGCTCGCTGCCTTCTCCATCACGATATTGGACACCTTCTTGACTTCCTGTCTTGCTGCTTGAGTGTTCCAGGTAAATGGGGCTGCTCAAGGATCCTTGGAGACGGCTGCCTTCGACATCACCACCTTTTCCACCACCTACTTCACGGTTTGCCACCAGAGTCAGACGCCCACTGACGTTTCTCCAACAATTCGCCCTGGTATCGAGACAGTTCATCGTCAGCGGTACACAGCTAGCCACGGCCACATCTCCGGTGCGCGACGGTGGTCCAAGATTCAGAGTTTTTGGATGGGTCACCGCTGCTACCGTCGACGACAGCTGCGGTCGCGTCCGCATGCAGTGGCTCCTCTTCCTTCAGCGTCGCGGTGAGTGCAGCCTAGGCCACCTCACGCGACTCGGCACACCAAGTCATCTGCAACACACACACGACTTGCTCGCAGACGCATCAGACGCAGACATCGGCCTCCTCACCGGAGTCGTCCTCGTGGACGTCGTGTTTGCCGTACTCTGCTTCGGTCCCCACCACGTCCACACGGCTTCCACCACAGCCACACCAGCCGCGGCCACTGCGGTCGCGTCCACATGCAGTGGCTCCTCTTCCTTCCGCGTCGCGGTGAGTGCAGCCTAGGCCACCTCACGCGACTCGGCACACCACGTCATCTGCAACACACACGACTTGCTCGCAGACGCATCAGACGCAGACATCGGCCTCCTCACCGGAGTCGTCCTCGTGGACGTCGTGTTTGCCGTACTCTGCTTCGGTCCCCACCACGTCCACACGGCTTCCCACCACAGCCACACCAGCCGCGGCCACTGCGGTCGCGTCCACATGCAGTGGCTCCTCTTCCTTCCGCGTCGCGGTGAGTGCAGCCTAGGCCACCTCACGCGACTCGGCACACCACGTCATCTGCAACACATACACGACTTGCTCGCAGACGCATGAGATGCAGACATCGGCCTCCTCACCGGAGTCGTCCTCGTGGACGTCGTGTTTGCCGTACTCTGCTTCGGTCTCCACCACGTACACGGCTTCCCACAACGCGGTCACCACAGCCACACCAGCAGCGGCTCCTCTTCTATCTGCGTCGCGGCGACTGCAGCCTCGACCACCTCACGCGTCTCGGCATACCAAGTCGTATGCAAGCCCCGTCGCCTCGCTCGCAGACGTATCGGACGCAGACTGCTGTCGCCGGGAGAAGCCCTAGCTAAGCGCCACAATCGCCATGGTTAGTGTCCTCCTACGGAGCATCCACCATTCTCTGAAGCGGCGCCCTTCCACGACATACCTGCCTCAAAGCGAGCCGCTGCCTCGTCGTTCTGCAACTGTGCGCACCAAGGAAGGCGAGCCGTAATGAGGTGTCGACACACCACGCTGTGAAGCAGCGCCTACCCTTTTACGAGGCGTGGTATCAGTTCATACAGTTTTTAACCATCAGTGAATCGCTAATCAGGGTGACCCTCTGCGTAAATCAGGGCTCGACGTCACCTCGTGAAGCCAATTCCCTATCTCAATTCGTAGCATGAAGTGCTGTGTTTTACGTAACCCTTCACCGCCTAATACAAACGCGACCCTCACCGTTCCATAAAAGATCGTTTGGGGTTTAGTAACATGTTGATCTTTCAAAACAGGTGACTTTTGACGGTTGCTGTTTGAAGGGTCGCACATTCAAGGCTTTTAGTTCTTATAAGGAGGTAAATTTCGTTTGAAAGTGGTCCTGGTTGGGCAATGATAGTTCATGTCACCTAACCCATTTCAAGAACTTATAAATGGGGTCTGTAAAAGGGTAGACAACCACACAAATCTGGGTGTAAAAACTCTATGTACGTTTCATTATAGGGGCTTCGCCAAAAACCAAGTCACTTGGGCGATTGCTTGCGTGATTGATTCAAGAACCGCCCATGGAAATTTTGAGTAGAACACACAATATCTACCATAACAACCCACCGGTTCCCTAAAGACCAGAAACCCCGTGAGCTGCCGTTCACTTGGATTTTGTTTACTACTAGCACTTCCACGGTGCAACGTGCTATGTGGTCCATCATGTGGTGAAGTAAAGCTCACTCCACGTGCAATCTACATGGTCCCACGTGGTAAATCTCCACCCACAACAAACCGTATGTATATAAAGCAAACGATAGTTGGGTGTTCGCCTACCGGACTCCGGCTACACCCAGTTCTCCGGTCGGTCTGCCTCCTCCACTGGTACCTCAAGTTAACCAATATGCAACCGAGCCGGTGGCGACTCTGTTCAGGGGTACCGTGGTATAACCGCGGCTGGAAGTCGCTTTGGGATGCGAACATACACTCAATTACTGTCGACTTACTCGCCACACTCTTCCCAACACTGGGCCGCACCAACTCTTGGCCTGACCAGAACGAACACTAACCAGTTGGTTCAACGAGTTCGTCTTGTAGGCATAATTCATCAACGGCAGCACAGAAGCCTATCTACACCTTTGCCCAGTCATCTTAGGAATAGGTGCAAGCAAAGTGGTACTGGGAAAATTGACAAAGACAAAAATCAGTTTTAGACACGAAAATCGAGATCCAAAGTGAGATTTATTGCGTCCAAACTGAAACGTTTAACGAGGTCCTGCGCGCAACTGCTACTTTACGTAGACCATGTCTTCCATAGCGGCGGCAGCGTTCACTGCATCACGAGCATGTAGCTCCATGTTGGTGACCACCGCAGGCGTAATGTACCTCATACTGTTGCGAGCCGCACGCTCCAGAAAGCGCATCCTGCGCTCTTTAACGGTGCGAACGTTGCCATCACTGTCCGTCATGTTGCTGCGGTCACAGATTTCTTCGCGGTCCAATGCAAGGCTCTCCTTAATATGGGCCTTCAACACCGAGAAGCAACCCTCGATGGGGTTGCACATGGGAAGTACGGGCGAGACACAGAAGAACTAGGTCGTCGTGCGCACTGACGTGCTCCTCGGTTTTACGATTCGCGGGAGCGTTGTCCAACACAACGACGATGTCCTTTCCGGCGTAGTTGTAGCAAAAGAACTCGGAGGACTTCACGGTGCCGTAAATGTCGTCGATGAATTGCGCGTTCTGGGCCATCCGAATGCTGCCTCTCTCCAACCGATGCAAAATGACCCCGACGGCTGAGTTTACGGCGCACTGAATTTGCAGATTCGCGGCCTTCGACGGCGGAAGCACAACGGCCGCACGCTCACGCGCCCACGGCCTCGCTTACAGTAAACGTTGAAGTTAGTCTCGTCGAAATACGCAATAAAGTTACCTTTGCGCGGGTGCTCCTTCAGATTTTATGCTAACTCGCGGCGCTTGGTCTTGTTCGTCTCGTTATTGCAGGTCGTCGGCTCCACTCGCGTCTGCTTGACGGTGTACAGCATCCCCAGCAAGTGCCGGCTAATCGACGACGTCGAGATGTCCACGCCCATGTCCAGCAGGAGCATGCGGCGCATGCGATCCATGGTGAAGGTGCAGTTCTCGTTCAAGTAGGACTCAAGATGCTCTTTCGCTTCGGGGTGACCTTCGTTGCGCCAAAACGGGGTCCGCCACGCGGCAGCTTGTCCACGCGACCAGTGTCAGCGATACGATAGGCCATTGAGCGTGAAATGCCGTTGTTCGCAGCCACGGTCAACCAGTCGGCCTGTCCAGCGCGGTAGGCGTCGAGGACGCGGAGTTTTTCGGCAGGCGAGTCCTTGATGAAGTTGGTTTGAGAAGGCATCTCTGCGCGAGGAGGAGGAATTGGAAATAAGCTCTCAACAATGAAGGCAAAAATCCACGAGCACCAACAGAGCGCGCGTTTGGAGGCGATCGCGCCAACTTTTGGCGGGAGCACTCCATCACCTCTCGTTGATTCGTTTTGCTTATCGGTACCTGTGCCACTTTGGACGCAATAAATCTCACTTTGGATCTCGATTTTCGTGTCTATAACTGATTTTTGTCTTTGTCAATTTTCCCAGTACCACTTTGCTTGCACCTATCCCTAAGATGACCGGGCAAAGGTGTAGATGCTTGGTCGCTTGGGGGTGTTAAAGGAAAATCCTGCTCTGTTTGTACGGCCTATTCAGGTTTATCTTTCCTATGTAATTCAGTATAGCTATACAAATATAAAGTTAACGTTGTCCAGCCAGGCAGTGACTCTTCGCTTCGAAGCCGAACCGTCGTACGCGACGCTTCACTGCCTGGCTGGACCGTTATGTCTTTCATCAAGCGCGAAGATGCCATTGGGCTACGTTGACGATTCAGACCTGAACTAACTTGGTTTGGGCTCCGGCCGCTACTATCTTGGGGTTCCCGATAGCTTCTTCAGTATAGTGACATTTGTAAGCGAAGTTCCACTATTCACTATCCCGAACCATCCGGGGTAACCCGTTTCAGTTAACCATAACCAGTTGACTTGCCTTGCTGCAGTTCAGACACTTCAGCCTTACCGATTGCTCATGTACCGTTTGGGCTGTGTAACGACCAAACGCTACACCACAGTCACACCTGTTAGCGCTCGTGATTAATCCTGCACATACGCGGGTAGATTGGACTACTTAAACCCTCTGTGGTCTCAAGAACCTGGACCAAGATGGATCGAAGATGAATGCATTCACTAAGCGATTCCCAGTGGGAGTCTGTGATGAAATTGGAAGGCATCTTTAGGGATAGATTCCCTCCGTGGCCTAACAGCGTCTACGCCGGCCGAGCAAGTCGAGCGCATTAATGTGTTCGACGAGTATCAACGTGGGCTGATTGCTCATGTTCGAGGCAGCATACAAGCGTCCGCGGCAGAACCAAGCCGGTGCAGCCCAAGCCGTTGCGGCTGAAAGTGAACCCCTACGAACGAATAAATGTGAAAACCTCCCGTTCTGGGTTCGAGAAGTGGAGATCGCCATGCAGACGCGTTCGTCCCTGAAGTACCACCTTCGGAATGTCCAAGTTGGGTGGGCGCGCCAATTTATGGGTACTCATCAGGGAGGTAACCCCCGGATGATTTACATTCTGGCCCAACCTGGTGGAACAGCTACAAACGGCGTACCTCCCGGCGAATGTTGAATATGATCGTGCTTCTCGCCAGTAAGCAAGGGAAGCGCGAGCTTCACGAATATATGCAAGAGATGTTCGTACTAGCGGTATCTATGTTGGAAAGTACACTGTCCGAAGAGATCGAAGTGACCATCTTCATGGAAGGCTAACGGGTGGGCCCGGTACGAACACTGTTGAAGTAGCACTGTAGTCGCGTAGAAGAACCTGGATGGGAAAAGAAGGTAAAAAGCAAAGTGAGATAAATATGGTTAGGAGCACGAAGTGCTCATTAGAATATATTATGCTGTTGCCAAAAACCTAGCAGAGAATCGTCCATACCAACCATTTGGGCAACTTGCCTTTCGGTGAAGAATCATCACATTTCATATATGAAACAGCATGGGTCACGATGTAACGGTTAGATCGGTAGACGAGTCTAGCTTCAACAGCCTCCCTGGCTCGCCAATTACCTTCGCCATCAGGGATGTGTGCACTTGCCAATATCCAGGGGGATGTTTTCCGTGATTTGCAAAGACTGGAGGGGTCCGCATTTGCGCGATCTTCCTCATTCTAGAATTTGCTAGCTAGAGCTTAAGCAGTAATACACTGTATTTAGCTTTAATTCTTGCTGTCCTCTATCGTGCTTTTTGCCGTCTTTGACTATAGCTCTCTGCAAGGATGGCTCGCACGAAACGGTCGGCCAAGATACCGACGGGTGAAGTTCCCAAGAAGCAGATTGATGAGCGTCTCGGCTACAGACTGGTCAGCAAATCGTTGACTTTCAAGAGGAAGTGGAAGGTCGCATACCTCCGCGACCGCGTGGGAACAGGCTCCGACACCAAGTATACGGTGGTGTGGAAGCCTCCGGTTGATGGAGCGCATCCTGAAACTAATGAGCCAGCTGACAAGCTGCGCGTAGACGGGTTCGGCAATGTCATGGCTATCGTGGACAAGTGGGCGGACGCAAGGCGCGAAGTCAACTTCCTCGCTTGGACCAGGACACACCATTCGACTGTGCTCGATGCAAGCATCAATGGCACGTGCATGTTTCAAGCGTTAATGAAGGCTGCGGTTTTGTCCGGCTCACCTTTGGCTGTGCCTAATAAAGAGATCGAGCACTTCCGAGAGGGTACAGCATCTCGCGGCGTGGACATTTCGCGTGGAATTACCTGGAAGCAGACGTGTGCTTTCCTGAACCAGCTGCAGCGTGCGGGATCGCTATTTTCTGTGCGTGACTTCAAGTTTTACTGCCAGCGGTCCGGTCACCGATGAATTGCTGTAATCCAGCGTCTCAAGTTCGAGAATGGAGACTACGTGGTTGGTGTCAGTAGTACTATAGGCGTCGGGCTCACGTTCACTCTTCAAGTCATGGGACAGAAGTTAATTGCGCACTAAGGTGATGGCAAGAAATCCTTGAAACGTTATGGCGAATGGATTGATGCGGTGATGTTCGTGCGCAAGGTCGTCATTAAGGCTTAAGCAGATAATACACTTGCTTCTTGCTTCTATTACTCGTTTTCACATTGTTAGTCTTTGTATATTCGGTGGCTGTGTACCAGGGAAACCTCGATGAGGGTAAACCCTATAGGATGCTATGAGTAAACCTTAGTGTAAAGGAAACCTCACGCTATCCTGTGACTCATTAACATTGTGAAATAGTGTATGCATTATTTAGTGTATTAATAGATTGCATTCCTAGTTTTTCCCTGAAGTTTCGGAACTGATGTTTGTCAAGTGATTTGGTGAAGATATCTGCTACCGTCATCTTGGTATTGTAGTAGATGACGCTGAATTCGTGTCTCTCCACATTTTCTTGGACAAACTGATCACGGATGTCAATGTGTTTTGATCGTCCGTGAAGTTCTGGGTTGCTAGAGATTTTAATGCAATTTTTATTGTCCTCTTTAATTGTGGTTGCCATTGTAGTTGTAAACCCGAGTTCTTTAAGTAACAGTTTTAGGAAGATGACCTCCTGCATACAGTGACACAAAGCAATATAGTCTGCTTCTGTCGTCGAGAGCACCACGGTGTGATGCTTCCTCGATAGCCATGATATCGGGCTTTGCCCGGTCATAGTTATGTAAGAACCTACTGACCGTCTAGTGTCAGGGCAGTTTGCGTAGTCCGAGTCGTGTAGGCTGTAAGGTGGTCAGCTAGGCTGTAGCTGTCAACAGACTTTGATCCACCAAGTAGCAGACCGAAATCCGTCGTACCAGACAGGTATTTGTGACCTCTAGTTACTGCTTTCCAGTGCTCTTTACCTGGGTTAGCTAAGAATTGACTTACGTCGCGCATGTAGTACGATAGATAAGTCAGAGCGATTGCCAAGCATGAGGTACATTATGCTGCCAACAACTTCCCGGTATGGTATTTCTTCCATTGCGTCTCTCTCTTCTTGAGTCTGTGGCTGTACGGCTTTTGTGATCTTTATGCTGCAGTCCGGTGGCGTCGCAGTTGGGGTACAATCGCACTCCAAGCGTACAATACCTCAAGGTGTTTGGCTGTGCAGCATATGTCCATATCAATGAAATCTATAGAGATAAGCTCGATCCGCGAGCCAAGCTCTGTATTTACTTAGGTATCCCTGAGCACAGGAAAGGATATTGCTTGATGGACGTAACGTCCCATGCAATTTTCTACAGTCGGGACGTTGACTTTCGAGAAACAGAATTTCCTCCCTAGAGAGCATCGACGTCACATCCGATCCATTGTCATTACCCGACACCTCACTACGGCAAGTGAGGCGGCCCCGTC
Organism: Phytophthora constricta; assembly: GCA_011947335.1. Lineage (NCBI taxonomy): Eukaryota > Oomycota > Peronosporomycetes > Peronosporales > Peronosporaceae > Phytophthora > Phytophthora constricta. The sequence continues at coordinate 18,127 of JAAVTI010000283.1, forward strand.
TGATGATGACAACCATCCATCGCCTGCGACGAGCCATACTCCGCAGGTCGGACCAACTGACACGCACACCGTCCCACTATTGTCGAATCAATCAACTCCTTCGACTACACTACTATCACTTACTGATGCCCTCGAACGAGGAACTATTACATATTCCTTCATATCGGAGAAGCATTCAAATCCTTCGTCCAACCCCTCTAAACGCTCTCGCTATGAGGACGAAATTCAGCTCAACGAGCTTAACCCTCAGGAAGATACTCAGGAAACCGAGGAGCGGGAAAGTCTGATTGTCAGCCTATTTGCTATTCGCTACGTGCCTGAACCCAAAACATACAAAGCCGTCCTCATACGCCAGAGAATGGCGGACTGCTGCTGAATCTGAACATGCGTCTCTCATGAAAAATGAGACGTGGATTCTTGTTCCACCACCTAGAGGCCGGCTTGTTCTCCAGAACCGCTAGGTCTTCGTTGTCAAGTAAACTGACACAGGTGAGATCGACCGGTTTAAGGCACGCCTTGCTATTAAATGCTTTCTTCAGCAGTATGGCATGGACTACAACGAGATTTTTTCTCCGGTAATTCGAATGGAGGTTCTTCGCCTGTTCCTCACGATAGCAGCACTGCTTGACTACAAATCCATCAGATGGATGTCAAGACAGCATTTCATGGCCTAGCTCCTTCATTGGTGCTCTCAAGACGGAGCTGCTCGATCTGGCTGCTCGCTAGCTCCTTAATAAAGACAACAAAATACCGACACCCACTAAAGCTAGGAACAGGAAAAGGTCCACAAATATCAGTATGAACTTTTGTAAAGACATTGTGGCTCGGTCAACGTGCCTATTAGAAGGAAATGCAGCGCGGTGTGACTTCGCGTAAGTACGTGCAGAACAAAAGAAAGTATGTTTGGGAACTACGGTATGTGCGTCGAGTCCCTTGAGAAATTGGTCCTTAGTCGGTGCCTGTAGCACACAAATGTTAGGGTGACCAAGTCGTTTATGCAAGAGCATGATAGCAGTGGGCTTACCTGAAGTGGCCACGTGGGCTTCTTGCTTCTGGACCGGTGAGGCCGTGAACTGGTTCAGCTTCGCAATGGCGGACTTCTTCGCCTTGAGATTGAATCGCGGTCCGTCTGCACTGTGCACATAGTGCGTTGGAACGTGAAGCGGTAGTGATGCTCCACAGCGGCTGGAATCGAGAGTAGGTTGTACTTGAGCTGGGGTGCACAGAGCACGTCGCGCAATATTAGCTTGCGCTGAACACCCTTGAAGTCGGTGACTTGGATCTCAACATTACCTGTGCCTTCAATGGGAATTTTGGCTTTCCCACCGACCGTGATCGATCCGACCGCGGGGGTCTTCGAACTGAACCATTCCGCGTGATGGGTGACGTGGCTGGTACAACCAGAATCGACAGTCCAGTTGGAATCAAAACTTGAGTTGGCTATGGCCATGAAGCTTATTGCTGGTGGTGCTCGTGTAATCACGGTAGCAACCGCGATGCGCGCCTCCCCGCGACGAGATTCATCGTATCCGCCTTCATCGCGACGAGATTTTTGATGTCCCTTATTGTCACTGCTGTCACGGCTATAGCTACCTCGACAACTATTGCCGCGGCCACGACCACGGCCGCCTTTCTGCCAAGATCCCCGTCCACGACCACTTCCTTGCTCATTGCGTCCGTAAGGGTGGGACCGGTGGGAATTAACACCACGGAACGCAAAGTTCGCGGGTAAGAGAGTGCCGACCTTGACAGTACCGTCGCGCAGAACTTTCTGCAGGTTACGACACTGCTGGATGTTATGGCGTGGTCTCTCGCAGTAGCTGCAAACATCTTCAGAAGTTGCAGCAAGTGCCGTGGCCTTTGTTGGAGCGATCAGAGCACGTTCATCCTTGGTACCGCGGCTCTCTGGGGAGCCCATCGTGAGAGTGTAGCGCACTTGAGCTTGCATCTCGCGGACTTTGGATTCAATGCTTATCTTGAGCTCGTCGTACCGCATATACTTCCGTCTGTCTTTTCAAATGCGCAAATCGTATTTCCAAGACAATGGCATTGAGTGGAACAGGTACAGTGACTTTTGACCATCGGTGAGAATCGACTCGGTTGCTTTGGACGCGGCTCGCATCGTGTCTTCCAGCTCAAGGAAGAATCTGTTGAGAACACTCCCTTCATCATACTTGGTTTCCATCAAGAAATGCTGGATAAAGTACGGGTCACCAAGAACTGTGGTTCCCTCGTACTTCTTGCAGATGGCTTGGAAGATGTCGTAAGCCGAGACGAGGTTCTTGACCAGACGGATGTGCGTGTCGTCCATAGTCTCCATTAGGAATGCATTAGTCTGCGCCTCCATACGCCGCAGTCGACGTGCCGACGGTGGAGACGACTTCAAGTTCATCGCTCGGGAGCGCTCGCGTTCCGCCGTTCGCTTGAAAAAAACGGGCGAACAGGAGAAGGGTCCCGTTTCGAGGATGCAGGGGATTTCTTAGACGATTCATCGTCGTCGCTGCCTGGTCGGAGTTCGTTGGAGCTTGAATCGTAGTCGACTGCGTCGGGATCATCGCTAGCGAGGGCTGTAGTTTTGGGAACGTCATCGACGTCGCACATGTTGCAGCCGTCTTCGGAGTCGTCGTCTCCCTTTATCATCGCTGACCCCATGGTACTCCTTCTTGGTGAAGAACCGAGGAGATGCTTGACGTCAAGTGAAGCCATCACTCGGACCTTCCACACATCGAAGTTCCTTGGACCGGAGAGTCGCGGGAAGTCGTCACTTGAGGCTTGGCTGGGACTCATGACCTGTTAAAGTAGCACTGTAGTCGCGTAGAAGAACTTGGATGGGAAAAGAAGGTAAAAAGCAAAGTGAGATTAATGTGGTTAGGAGCACGAAGTGCTCATTAGAATCTATTATGCTGTTGCCAAAAACCTAGCAGAGAGAAGTCCCTACCAACCATTTAGGCAACTTGCCTTTTGGTGAAGAATTATCATAGTTCATATATGCAACAGCATAGGTCATTATGTAACGGTTAGGTCGGTAGACGTGCCTAACTTCAACAAGCACAACTTTTCTGTGCCCAGGCGGACACTATAGAAGAGGCGAATCCAGTCGCTCTTCAGGAGGAATAAAGCCATAAACAGGCTCGTATCATTGGCTCTACATGCGGAGAAAATCGGTAGTGGGTGGTTGTGAGTGTACGAGGATATGAGGATATGAACACCCCATAGAGTGTTGATCGACGCTGGGGCGTCCAAGAACTCTACCCGATGGCAAACAGTTGCGCGGATCGGCAACACATTTACTGATGTCATCCAAGCGAGCGAAGGAAATGGGCTAGTCTCGGTGAGACTAGCGGATGGTACAGTGGTAAGAATTTATGGGGACCGTCAAATCAATGAACCACGTCAGGGGAGGGCTGCAGTGGGCTCTGTAACAGGTCAACAGACCTCGTCCATCGCGAACAAGACTCGCGTGTCGCCACAGGCTAGGTCGATGAACAGGGCTTCCCGCCCAGTGCTTAAACCATCGGACCATGAGGTCGTTACTCAAGAACAGCCCTATAAAAGGGTTCCGTATTGATCCCACACCACAATTGTCGTCGAGACGACTGGTCTCCGACAGAGGCAGTGCTGTCTTGCAAGTGACACGCGGGTAACAGAGTACCACATGCAGCCAAGGCTGCCGCAGAGACCGAGGGCCCTGCCAAGGTGGGTAACGCATTTTCACATAAGATCGCTCAGGCCGAAATTGATGCGGAAGACGCATTAGGCGCTTCTGGTGCGTGTACCATAGTGCCGCACAGAGTCATAGGAACTCCCAAGGGTGGTGTCACAAAGGCATCATCGGACGTGGGTAACAATCACCACGTCCCGAGAAGCAACACCAAGCTGCGAAAGGGTTGGTGGAGTACCAGCCGAGGGTTGACTCCGTTGATTAAGAGCCAATAGCGCAGACGCTCCCTACCAACCGGTCGGAGGATGTAACATCCTCGACGCCCACCTTCTGCGTTCGGAAACCGAGCGGGAATTGGCGTCTAGCTAATGCTTATAATAACCTAACAATACAACGATACCGGCTCAGGTGCCGATACCTCGCAAGGATGTACTCCTGAACAACATGACGAGCCGTACGTTGTTCAGTGCCCTGGATCTGCTGTATGGATACTACCAGATCCTGATGCGCGAAAGCGACATCCCACTGACTACATTCAGCACACCGAGCGGAATGCTCTGGGAATGGATAGTCATGTCACATTGACGATCCAACGCCCCAGCGACGGTTCATCGCTTGGTCACGCAATTGTTAGACCCTGCGTGCGCTTACGCAAACGTACTTCGACGATGTACTCGTCCATAGCCGTGCCGAAGGAACTCAGACGTCTATGGAGGTGCATGTGAAGCCCCTCCACCAATGCTGGAAGTTATGAGAGCCAACAAGCACTTGTCAACATTGACAGGTGCGTCTTTCCGGCGGAGGACATCAACTTCCTCGGGTGCTTTGTCGGGCGTGCCGGAGTGCGCGCTGATCTAGAGAAAATCAAGGCCATCGCGGCCTGGCCTACGCCTCGGTCGTAGATGAACCTGCGTAAATAGCTGGGGCTGGCCAATTACCTGCTCAAGTACAGTGCGGGCTAGGCCGAGATGGCAAGGCTATTGTCTGAGCTTCTGAAAAAAACACCGACTGATGTTCAGACCCCCAGCATCAAGGCGCATCCGACGCCATCAAGGAGAGCCTACATCGGGCTCCAGTCCTGGCGCTACTGGACGAGTCCAAAGCATTCAGCATCGTCTGTGACGCCTCGGACTGTGCAATCGGCTGTACCCTCATGCAGAGCGACGAGGACGGAAATGAGAGGGTCATTTTGTTCCAGTCCAGGCAGCAGAAGGCCGCCGAACGAAACTGACAAGGAGCACCTGGCGCTGAAGTATGCCCTCGTCAAGTTCATCGTGAACTTTTGGGCTCTAAGCCCATAGTGATCAACACTGATCACGCATCCTTGCGGACGGCGATTAAATCGCATCATCTCTCGCAGAGGATGGCCCGCTGGTTGTCATTTTTCGCGGAGTACAACTTCCGCGTTGCATGCAAGCTTGGCAAGCTAAACGTCTTGGCCGACGCTCTTTCACGTCGACCCGACTATGAGCTTTCCCACATAGCGCGGGTCACGACGTACCTGTACGATCACATCCGCGATGCGTACCAAGAGGGCGCTCATCTGCCACCTCTCGTGGGATATCTAGCCGCAGACACAGTAGCCCAAGCTTCCTAGTTGTCTCCGTGACAACGATCGCAGCTTCATCGCTACGTGGACCGACGAGCTCCTCTACTACCGAGTTGAACTGTCCGACCTTCATGGGTTGTTACCCCCAATGCCGATGATCTGAAGTACGATATACTTCATGAGACACACGACCTCCCGTCAGGTGGTCACCTAGGCCGAGAAAGGACCCTCCCTCATCTTTTGGTGGACCCACGTGTACAAGTGGGTCGCACAATACGTAAGCACGTGCAAGACGTGCCAGCGTGTCAAGCCTGCGGGCCACGCTTCAGCTTCCTTACAGAGTCTGTCGGTACCAGCCGACTTCTGGAAGTCAATGAGTCTCGACTTTATCTTTGGTCTAGCGATGCGCACGGCAACACCGGGATCTTGGTATTCGTGTTCTGCCTGAGCAAGATGGTTCATCTCGCTTCTGTGCCCTTTGCGGCCACGGGTGAACAAGCCGCCGCGCTGTTTTTGGAGAACGTATTCCGTTACCACGGACTCCTGGGGACCTAGTCTCGGATAGAGACCAGCGGTTCAGTGCTCCCTTATAGAAATATAACGGAGCACTTCTCACAAAATCGATGATGTGCTTTACGCTCGCATACTTGTATCTAGACTGCCGACTTACGGAGAGCCCTAACCCCAAATCAGGTAGATTAGTCTGCACGGGTTCTTAGCCGCCATCGACCGGAAATTCCTCAAATCACTTCACCATAGAAGACTTTGTTCTGCTTGCTGGGAACTAGGTTGCTGATGTCAACCGCTGACGACCTTTAAACGTATGACCACACAGAGAGGGTGAACGGCGTCCTTGGAGACATGTCTGTGCAGAACGACCACACGAATGGTCGTCCACTCTCTCGATAGTTGAGTTTGCGCTCAGCAATGCGTCACACGAATCAACAGAGATCACCCCGTTTATCGTAATGGGTGGGCTGAGGCACCCCTGGTGCCGCTCACATTACGCGGACCCTACCAGGCTTCCGTCGTAAGTGAGGGGAGCTCGGAAAGCATTTTTTCTCCCAAATCAATGGCTTGATTCCAACTTTTTCAAAGAAGCAGTTGTGTCAACATTCGTAGACAACAGGCTGAATGTCATCTGCCGCGTGCGAGACAAGATAGAACAATCGCAAGACAACCAAAAGGAGTATTCAGACAAGCATGGAAGAGGAAACTTAACCGTGTTTAATGTGGGCGACTGAGTGCTACTAGACATTAGTAACCTATTACTAAACGCTGTTAGCGCTGTTGACAGCAACGAGCGGAAGCGCCGCTTCATTGGTCCCTTCACGGTCCTGGTACGCCACGACAATACGATGGCGACGTACTCGACGTTCTGTGTGGGTCGTGTGAAGCCGTATTAGGACACTCAGGCTCTGGACCCCCTTCTTATAGGAGAGGTGGTGGCCCACGAGAAGAGCCCAGTTCTTCGAAGTGAGTCTGCTGCGGGCGGGCAAGAGACAGTTGGAAGCCAAGCTGCTCAGGCGCCGTGACGTAAGCGGTCAAATACGACCGCGGGCCGTACGAGTATTCCAGCTACTCCCAGGTCGAGTACAAATACCCAGGATGCTCATGCGTCGAAACAGGCTGACGGACAAACTGCGTCAGCCAGGAAACTTGCATCTGCAATTCCTCGATGTCACCAGTCATCGCGCGACGACTCACTCGATCTTGGAGGTGCACGAAGTCACGACCGTGACGTTCGGCCTCATCACGAAGGAGAACAATCACCCCAAGCTGTTGAGCCTGGCGAGTCGCGTCGCCACCGGGCCCTACGCTAACCAACGGCATAGATACGCTGTTGGAAGCGCTGGAACTCATCCTGGATCCACTCCGATTCAGCTGAGCTCGTCGCCCGCGAAGGCAACTCTGCCCTCTGAGCCTCGTACTCATATCAGTAGTCGAAAGCGGCAGCCGCTGGCACTCCTTGACCGGAGCAGAAACCCCACTACCCCGTTGAGCGAGTACTCAGGTGCCGCCAGGGGAGACCCACCTCTTAGTGAAGTGGGACTGGAATCCGACATCAGAAGGTACTTAGGAGCCGATGGAGCGGCTCCAGATTTACTGCTCAAAGACTGCCGAGAGCTGGCAACAGTCTGGGCGCCCTCGCAAGTAACAATCTGTTGTTTAGAAGCGCCGCGAAGGGTACGAGCTCCAGACTCAGCGCCGTAACCTCACTCTGAGGCATAGCCTCCTGTGTCATTACTCTCGAGTCGGGAGATCTCCGCAAAGAGCTGACGTTTGCTCACAAGATGAGCAAAGTAGACCCGTAGGTCCCGCTGTGATAAAATGTGATCCAACAGAGTTTTGGCCTGCAGGTCTTTCATACTGATTCCTTTCAGAGACTCCCAGCGCCAGAAGAGGGTCGCGGCCTCGTTCTTTGACAAGGTCCACTCCAGCTGGACCCAGGGATAACCCCAGACGGGGAACAACCCACCCTTCTTCTCCAGCTTCTTACATCGGGTGGTGAAATCCTTCAGCGAAATTCTGTGCGGTACAAGAAGCACATATCGGGCAGCTTTGAGGTCTTCGCTAATCAGTTATTCTCTCTCAGCAAAGGCGCGCTCGTACGCACCCGTAGAGATGTGGCCACCAAGGAGCTTGCGTGGCTCGGGGAGCTGGCCCAGGAAGCGGTCAACCCCAGAACTTTCGTCGGGGGTAGTAATCCGCCTGGCCAGCCAAGTGATCGTCCAACGCGATTGACCGGCAGGCGTCCAAGAAATACTCTTGTTGCATGATTGAGATCGTTAGAGATCTCTTTATGCTGCGGAGGCTGCGTTATCTCGCCCTCTTCCTCCTCCTCTGTTGATTTGGGGTAGAGGGTAAAGGCCGGAAGTGATTAGCGTTACTGAAATCTATCCTGACTGTGTAGCGGTGCTACACAGGATAGTGTACCGGGTACACTAATACACTAGCTACCAATATTACGAGCCGTCAATACAACTATCATTGACGGGAGCTCGAGCGCATAGCTATTGGTTAAAAAGGCCATATTTCACCAAATCATGTGCATGTATTTCATACAAACGCGTGAGAGCCAACCGTGCTCTCACCTTGCAAATCGATAACATCTTAAGAGGGTTTAGCGTAAAGATAAGGTCAGCTCGCCACGCGGCGGGCTGCCATTCAATTCAGTTTTCTATTTTGATCTAGTCTTAAGTGTATGCTTTAGAAATACGCGAGGCCGCGTATTTCTATCTTACATACAAACTTTAAGCCTACGCTTCCTCACTACGCGCATACTGCGTATACAAAGAAACAGAGCGTAGCTCTCGCCCTGTTTCAGTATGTTCTAGATTTCTTTGTCCTGCTGGTGTCCTCTGTGACCACCCATTCTGGTTGTCCAATAGGCGTCCGACCTGGAACGGTTTAGTGTGACCAGTGCCCACTGTCCGGAATGCGCTAGCGAACCGTGCATAGGTGTTACTTCAACACTCCCACCCACCGCTACGACGTGGTGACATTGGCCTTGATGCCGCTCGCATTCGTCGCCATGTCGGTAAGCTGGTGCTTCCGGTCAATGTAGTCGACCTAGATCGTTCTGCGCTCCACGTTCTTGGGTGTGAAGTGGTGGCGGATATCCGCGTGCTTCGTTCTCGCATGGTACCCCGAGCGCAATCGCTCCTTGGTTGTGTGGAGAAGCGCATGTCTAGAAATGCGAAGAAGCCAGAGTCGGGAAAGGAGATTGATGGATGTGACCCACAGAAGATTCCAGGAGAATTCAGAAGAATTACCGACCGACCGACCGACCGCCGACCGACCGCTGATCGACCGCGATCAGTAAAACCGATACTGCGACCACTGGTGCCATCATCTCGACACGCGACCGCAATCACCAACATTTGTCGATCACGAATCGCATATATTATGGGATCGTTTCCTGCTGATCGACGGGGCGATCATTTCGATACGATCGCCGCTGAACATACGGGTACACAACGGTTGATGTTTACGGTCCCGGAAGGCATAATCCAGGGGTGAAACATCTGATTTGTACCCACTAAGAAGTGAGATCTTGGGTGCTATATTTTGAGGACGCTGCTGAATGGTCGCAAATCATGGGGCATACAAGGGCAGTGTAAATGAGACTAGGCAGGAGTAGTGGTTGGTAGGATTAACACACAACAGAGTACAATTTGCCGTCTTCGGCACAAGCGACCAAGGACATCTGAGGCGGGAACGTATATTGGCCCACCCAGATCGCGTGCAGAACCGCGGCTAAGGACCACTGGATTTAGTTGGCCAGGGTCCGACTCTCACCCAAGACCCCGCCACAGGAGCCGGTTACAAGAACAAAGGACAAGGACAAGGACGCGCGAGGGTGAGCCCCAGGGCCCAGTGGATTCTGGCCCCGCCAAGCCCCGATCTCGAAGTATCAATCGAGGCTGGCAAACCCAGCCCCGGCGACAGAGCGAAGGATATCCGCGCTGTCACCAACAGTCCTGCGTGTATGGTACACGGTCGTGCCTCCACGCAGCACTTCATCTCGAGACCACCAGAGAAGCAAACCAGCCCGCCGACTGGTACACAAGGTGAGCAACTTAATAACCCCACGGTTATCGGAGTCCCCCTTCGTTAGTCGGTGTGTGGGCGCGTTGGTGTAAGGGCGATTTTGTGATCGCACTTCACCACAGTTGTCCTCCCAGATCTGAGTACATTTGTCCCGCTCGCGACCCATGTTCTGGAGCATCGTACGTATCTAAAGCACCTCTTACGTGCGCAGTCTCAGAGCCATGTACTCCGTCTCGGCGGAACTGAGGGCAAACGTTCTCTGGTACTTGAACTTGAACACCACTGGAGCGTTCGCGATCATCACCATGACACCGGACACGGAACGCCTGTCGTCGATGTTGCTTACCTAGTCCGTGTCGGTGTACGCTTCCGCTGTGAGATCACCAGTGCCACTTTGGCACACAATGCCGTGCTCACTAGTCGTCAAGTATCACAGCACGCGTATAGCCGCTCGCTCACCGGAATCATCTAGGAACTGTGACAGTGCGTCACTACGTAGGCTATGTCTGGGCGAGGGCATGTTGTGATGTACAGTAGGCATCCGATCAAAGACCGGTACGGTCTTGAGTGGATCTCAGCTATCTCTACATCCGATTCTGGTGACTGTTCCTTCCTTCGAAAGCTTGATGCCGGACACAAACGGGTTCTCGACTGCCTTAGCGTTCAGCTGACCGAAGCGTTCCGCGATGTACCGGGTATGCTTGATCATGAGTGCTTCAACAGCTTTATCGTGGTCGATCTCCATACCCAACATGAACTTAGCGTCACCTAGCTCCTTCATCTTGAAGGCATTCTTGATCGCCTCTTTGGCCTCACGAATCTCACCACGCGTCTTTGCCGTGATGGTCATGTCATCCACATATACACTTGACCGTTCTTGTTGCTCTTGGTGTATACACACTGACCTACTGCACAGGAGCGCATTGACGGGTTGGTGTCTGCGGAAATACCAGACAAGGAAACGCAGTCTCAGTTGTACGAAATCGTACTTTCGTGCATGATGCATGGGTCGTGGGGGATTTAAATGACAAGTGTCCCTGAACGGAGAAGAGCAAGTGCTCCAAGCACTTTTCCATGCCGTTAGGTGAGAACACGACCGTGGCAGAGGGTTCCAATACAACCCTAACCTTGCGCAGAAGTAAAATTGCCATATTAATATGGAGGTGTGTACGTCATGTGGCGCGGCCGAGGACATCTACAAGTACGTCTACAAACGAGCGGACAAGACAACGGTTACGATTGAAGAATTGGATGAAGTGATCGACGAGATTCTACAGTACCAATTGGCTCGCTATATCTCTTCAGTGGGGTCTATATTCGTATTTACAGGCACCCGACGCACGCTTCTTCGCATACAGTTGTTGTCCTACATGTCCACTTGCCCGGCCAGAGTACAACAATCTTTCGGGATGATGCAACGGACGAACGACTTCGCGACCGCATTTGACGAGCGATCCCGAGTGACAGCGTTTTTCAATATTTGCTTAGATGAACCCGATGTGGCGGTGGCCATGCTCTATCTCGCCATTCTACGTTAGTACAGGTGGTATGTCAAAACCAAGTGTTGGGAGCGGTACAAGAAGTACGTTCCCTCTCTGGGCCGGATGGTGCATGTTTCGCCCAGAGATGCGGAGCGATACTACTTGCGACTGATGATGTGTTATGGGAGGGGACCCGCGTGCTTCGAGCATTTACGAACGGAGGGCGGTATGTTATTCCTAACGATTAAGTAAGCTACCCAAGCAGCCGGCTATCTCGAAAACGATCAAGAATGGGAAAAGTGTATTGCCGAGGCAGCACAGTTCCGGATGACTTACCAACTCAGACAACTATTCGGTGTCATTCGAGTCTATTCCTTGCCATGCGATGTACCGGCGCTGTGGAAAGGTTCAAAGGACTGCTGTCGGAAGATTTCCAAAGGCAGTTTGTAGCTAATGCCGATGACAGAAGGGCTGCGTCTCGAGTCGCCGCCACATGTCGCCTCTCATTCGATCTTCCGCGGTCACCGTTCTCTACCTTGAAGCTCCCACCGACCTTCCAGCGGCCGGTGGCTGTAGCCCGCTGGCTCGTCGCTGCCATCGTGTGCTCGCCTGGGCTGTCAACTTGTCACCGACTGCCTTCTCGCCTTTTTCACTCGCCCACCGTCAAGTCGATGACTGACTGCTCTTTGTCCTGCTGCCACGAATTAACCCGTCTGGTTGTATGACGGGCCATACTACTACACGCCATCCCCGGCAAGATCGCCCCCGATCTTACCAGCATCGAGCAGCTATTCAAACTGCTCCGCCGACAGCCATGCTCTGTTTGATGTCCTCTGCGGTACTCTACTTGATATTGGTACCGTCCCGCTCTATTCCGGACTCTCCGTCGACCATGCTTCCTGATCAATGCGTGTCGTGCGACCTGCTGTAACACGTCGGGTTGTTGTGCCCGTGCCCTCGCAGCACTCCAGCTACCCGTCCGGTCTCTGTGGTGTTTTCCGCCGCTCTCGCAATTGTTCTGCTCGTGCCGCCAGACGCAGCTTCTGCGCGTAGATCGTCTCTCACGGCGTCTCCGACTTGTTTGCTTGCCACTTGTTCCAGTCGAACTTCGACTGGTGCAGCATCACCTCTTGGAATCCCACTATGTTTTGTCTGCACTAGCCTTCGTCGTGGCTGCTGGCGTCGGCTGGTCACGCGCAGCCCCTTCGTTTCGCGCGCACCTCAGGCGCTGCATCTGCTTCTCACGCTACCGCTTGGCCTGCTCGTCGAGCTCCACGTGCTTGGCTTCTTCGTCGACGGCATATTGTCGACGTCGCCGTTTCTTTACTGATGCTGTAGCTGGTGGTGCGGTGGGTACGCTGCTGTCCTGTGCATCTTTCCCGGCTATTTCCGTACGTGCTCATGCTCGTCCTCGGCCTGGTCGTGTGGACGTTGCCTACTCTTCTGGTACGGTTCCTGCTCCACTACCGTCCTGGCTCATCGCTCCCACACCTAGCTGGATTCCTCCGGGGGCACCAGCCCTCGCCATGCCCGTCTCGTCCGTGCCAATCTCAGCCTCATCATTAACCTCCAATTCCTCTAGTGTATGGTTGCCACATTCTCCAGTAATTATCACGGGTAGTGATAGGAAACCAGGAAACTGCAATGGGTCACTATGTGCTCCTTCGTGTCTAGCCGCATAACACGCCAGTTGTCGAAGCCCATATCCTCTGTGATCCGTACGGGCCCCACCCGCTGGTGCGCCAGCTTGGCCATGCCCTTGCCACGAGGGGCAGCACCACACCCAGTCGCCCACTTTAAACTGCACCCGCTGCCTCACGCGCCGATTGTGGTACTTCTGATGCCGCGCTTGATCCTTGCGCAGTGCCTACTTCGCCTTCTCGGCTACTCCGGCCATGTTCTTGACTAGCGCTCGGCGGTAGTCTGCACAGGGCTAAGTTTGCGTCACGCCGCTTGCCCGCAAGAGTTCATGCGGTGCCCTGAGTTGTCTACCCATTATCAACTCGTTCGGGCTGAACCTAGTGGTACCCTGCTTGCCGCTGTTGTGCGCATACACCGCGCACGGTAGCCATATATCCTAGTCGTTCTGCGGATCGGACACGTACATCGCGTCCATGTCATTCCAGCTCTTATTGAACATCTCCACTAGTCTCAACAAAGCCGACCAATACAGTACCATCGTCATCTGTTTTACTTGCAACAGCTTGATCAGCTCCTCGATGACGAGGTCGTTCAACTCCGGCGCTCCGTCCATCGCCAGCTCGCGCATTGGCCCGTACACTAACACCAGTCGCTCCGCAATGATTTTTATCAACATATATGCCCGTATGGTTCGGCGCTGCTGCTGCTACTGTGAACCGCTCGCATAGCCAACCGCCGCGATCACATAGCACTTGCCCCCGAGCGTCACGGGCAACGGTCCAGCGATGTCGAGTGCCCACCTGTCTCCGACTGCCCCATCGCCTTGGCTTCTCAGCGCGGACTTCGGCTTAATCTTGCGGGAACCACAATCACGGCAATCTCGCACCCATTGTCGCATTTTGTCTTAGGCCAACAGTAGGCCCCAGCAATCCAAGCGTACGTCTGCAGAATTAGAAGGTGGCACGAATAGATGGGATCGTGGGCCTTGCGTATGGCTTTGGTCCATAGTGCCGCTGAAAAGCACCACACATCGTTTCCGATGATGTACACGATGCCGCCCCTTTCCCGTATCGCTTGGCTACCATGGCGTCCAGCCTGCTTCAACTTCTGGACCATGGAGTCCTGCCCCTGATAGTAACGGATCTCCCCGTCTGTGATTTGGCCGCCGTCTCCCATGTCCGTTGTCTGAGGCTCGGCTACCGCTTGTACTTCGTGTTGCCCACCATGTACCACTTGACGCACCGGCGCTCGCGAGACCGCGTCGGCGACTACATAGGAGGCTCGGGCTTGTACACAAGCTCGAAGTCGTACTCCTGCAGCTGCAGGGCCCATATGTGCAACCTGCCTGTCAAGTCGTTGGAATCGCCACCCGTACAGACAATTTCACGGCCCACACGACAGCTGCACATTCTAGATCTGTGATTAAGTACCTCGCCACCACCGGCGAGTTCACTTTAATGCATAGGCGATCGGTTGATCACCATTACCCTGATCCTACATAAGCACCGCGTCAGACTTCTTATCGGTTTTGCACCTGCTCCGGCGGCTACACATCGCCGTTCATCGTCACGTCGGCGAGGCTGCTGCCGTCATAATCGTGCCCGTCGGTCGCGCACTCATCGTCGGTACCCGTACGTCGCCGTTCGTCCTCGCATCCAGCGGCAACGCGCTATTCGCCTCCTACTTGTCTTGAACCGCTACCGTCTCCGTTGTCCCTTGGTTTTCGTTTTCTCCAGCACCGGTTCGCACTTGCTCGTGGTGCTCAGCGCCAACCCCAGTGGGGTCACGTTTGTTGTCCTCTGGCCGCACAGCGCCATCCCCCTTAAGCACGCCGCTGCGCACCTGGTGCGCTGGTCCTTTCGCGGCGACGTTTCGTCCTCGGCTACCGAGCTCTCGTCCTCCAGGCTGGCACTGGTCCTCTGTTATAACGTGTCGCCCTCGTCCTCTACGCCGTCCTGCGCGTTGTTTTCCTCTGTGTCTACCTGGGTCCGACCCAGCGAGCGATGCTCTTATTCTCGTGGGTCGTTTCCCGCCCCGCTGCTCCCCGCCGGCTCATCCTGGTCGCCACCAGCTCGCCTCTTTGCCAGATCTGACTTATTCCTTGGGCAGTCACGGGCGCAGTGCCCTTCCTCACGACAGTAGAAACAGTAGGTGCTGGACCGAGGCCTGAATGGAGCGCGTCCTGACTTCTGTTCCATGTAGCGCTCGTAGTTGGCCACGCGCTCCTCTCCAGTAGCGAGCTTCTCCCTTGACGGACCCTACACGTTGCTTGCTCCTGATCACCTATAACCTTGGATGTCTTGGCCGGGCGTTTCGCAGGTAGGTCGCCACCTGCTGGTCCCTTGCCTTGTCCTCCAGGTTATTTGTGGCCTCCGTGGTTTCAAATTTTCGATCTGTCGACTTAACAGCCGACTGGTACCAGCTGGTATCCAGGTGGGATAGCCTTCCGCCACTCACCCAAACTGGTTTTACCGTCAACTGGTCTTCCTTCCGTGTCGTAGCGAGGATCTTCCGTTGCTGCTTCCCTTAACACATTCCCGAAGCTGCCGACCACTCATGCCAGCTCTTGTCCTGCCGCCGCTGGTGTTGGTACTGCCAAAGGCGAGCGTCCTCTATCGATGTCCCACTCAGACATGGGCCTTTCCAGTCCGACTCCATAGCCCTCATCGTACTCTCCAACGTGGGAAACCGCCTTGTTTACTGCCTCGTCCAGAGTGCGAGGGGCTGTGCCCGCGCAGATGTGTGGCCCCATGGTGCTGCTCATGCCCTTCAGAAACGCGTTAGCCACCGACCCTTCCGATATCTCTCCACGCTCTGCAATTGCGCGCAGAGACTGCGCATACACCACGAGCATATCTCCTCGCATCTGCCGTCTGGGTTTCAACAAGTGCACAACCTCCGGCCCGGTGCGCTGCGTCATGTACTTCTCCCTCAACATCCCAGCCAACGCGCCGATGCTGTCGGCCTCCGGTGGCACTGTTTCCATCACTGTCGCGAACCGACACTGGGCCTCGCCTTAAAGATGCGCAGCCACCTCGCGGTAGGTCATCACGCCAAGAAACTCTCATCTTTGCTGCCTGCTGGCGAAATTCTGCCCGCACCGTCATCAACCACATCGTAATGGGCATGATGTCATCCAAGCCCTTAAATTTCTTCAGCTTCAACGACTTCGCCTTCTCTCGCACAACGATCGGTCTCTGCTCTGTTGGCGTTGGTTCCGCAAAGCTCCGAGTCCCCGGACGGTTGGTGCTGGTGGAGGTCCCGTCCCAGTCCTGTTACCGACACTTCCCGTCGTGTTCGTGCCACTAGACGAATTGGTGTCTCCCGCTTCGCGTCCACTGTGACACGGCTGCTGTCGCCCAGTTAATGTGATACCACTGCTCGCCGCCATGGTGCCACAGTCCACCGTCGGGCTGCCACTGGTCAGCCGGTTATTGCCGTCGGCCAGCTTAAATTTTGTCTTTTATTTAAGAAAAATTTAAAGCCTCATTGCCTCCCATTAAGCCCGACGGTGTCGCCCTCCGCCGCGCATACTTGAGCCCACAGTCACCGCATGTCGCCTAACCTTCGATCTTCCGCGGTCGCCGTTCTCTGGCACTCTTTTTGACGTCCCCTAAAATGACCCCGAAACCCAGACAATCCCCAAAACCGAGAGCTGTGAATTGCCCCTTTTACTAAGGATGTTCTATGGCTTTAATCTTAAAATTAATATGAGGAATATTTAAGTGCGATTATCAAATCTCTGTCTACGGATCAAGATAATATCTGCCTTTTGCATATGATCTAGCGAAGAGATGGAGTCGGCGGATACGTGATCATCGTGGAATGCTCTGGGGATGTTGCTTGCTTATGTATCAAGTCCTCGAGCAGTTGAACGTAGGAGCCCCTCGTTTTCGATGACATCGACAAAGGTAAGCAGGTTTGGATGAGTTGTTGGCATCCCTCCAGACCTTGGCTGGTGGATTGAGCAACCCAGCCATGCATCGAAGCAAAATTAATTCACGCATTTCGTCACGCTCCCGGAGGATTTGAAGGTTGCGCAAGAGTGAACACTTTTTTCGTGATCTTGTCACCACTGTTGATTATCAGCCTCGCCTTGCAACCGCCGTACTGCAATGATAGTACCGCGTTTTTATACTTTTCCTTGTAGTGATACTTGAACATGTCTTCGTCCTCCATTTGCGATGAGTGCAAATTGCTAAGTGAAATGTCATAGGGGTCCATCGGTTGGGTCGACGCATACTATAACGGAGTAAGAGCAACCGTTACTAGCGTACACTATAGATTAAGAGGAAGCTCAATATAATGAACTCAAGTCTTATGTTTGGGGCAAATTCAACTCTGATTTAGGTTAGGCCCAGGGCGGGAGCCCTGGCCTCACGTGAGCCACTCAAATGCAGGTCAGCTCCTGATTGGCTGAAGTGACACTCTTCAGCCAATCAGAGAGTGACAACACAGCACGCGCTAGCCGCGTGCTTTTGTACCTACTTTTGTAACTAATGATACCTACTTATGTAACTAGAGTGAGGCCCATTACACATACGCTATTTTTACGGTAGCTAGTTAGGCCTTTTTATGGTAGCATTGCCTATCCTAAGAATAACTCTGTGTATCCTAAGAAAAACATCACTTTTATTGGTGGTAGGGAAAAAGTTAATACTAAGAATAGTTCCTGGATCGCCGTTTGGGGGATTTTGGAGTGCGTTTTAATGCTGTTTGGGGAACGATGATGATGTAAATATGGACACTAGCGTTGCCGGCGCCCGCTCACGCGGACACTGTGGATTGAATGGATGGACTCCGTTCCGCTCGCCTGCGGCTCACTTCACTACTCGCAGGTTTCGGTCGATATGGGGACCAAAGCGTGCCCTTCGGGCCCGCAAAGCAGCATAATTGGGGGTTGGTTTTTGTACAATGAAAGTGCGGATAAGCGTTACGGTTTTTGCGAACGAACATACGCACAGCTTACGTTCTTTCTAAGGAGGGAACTAGCGGCGGGGGCGCCCGCTCACGCGGACGCTGGGTCATGGTTTGTCCCAGCCCGTTCCGCTCGATTTGCATCTCGCTGCACTACTCTTCAGTGCCGCCTCGCTGCGCTCAGCACCTGGATGGAGCTGACCAGACCACTAAGCAATGGAATAATGCTAAACATAAACATGTATTTACGCTGTTAAAAGTCCATGGTTTCGCGCAAATATCTCTCTGTACACGATGTTCTTGGTGTGCGCGGTGTCGTCTTCAATAGTTGAATGGTCGACAGCAATCTTGATCCCCTTCCTTGAAGTTGCACGCGATAGTGCCACGTACAGCTGCCCATGCGCAAACACAGATCCCTGTAGACAAATCCCCACGCTATCCAGCGACTGTCCTTGAGCCGGTGGATTGTCATCGCGAACGCCGGAATGACAGGAAACTGCTTACGTCGGAGCTGGAACGGAAAGTCCTTTTCGTCGTCGTCGCTGATGAAGATAATCCGAGGGATGAAGACACGCCGGCCTTTCCGGGGCCCTGTCATAATAACGGCGTCGATGCACCTCTCACGAAGAGACAGGACGCGCAACCGCGTTCCATTCGACATTCCCGCGTTGCTGTTCAGGTTGCGTACCATAATGATCGGACTGCCGATCTTGAGCACAATTCGGTGAGGTGGGATTCCAGAGAAGTTGAGAGAGTGCAGAAATTCCGGCTCGAAAAGCATGTTATCTGCACCTTCCATCGTATCCACAGACGTGTACTCCCGCGTTTCCCCGGAGAGCCGGTCTGCTACTAACTCGTTGATCCGACGAATATTCGCGTTGGTCGGAGATAAAATGGCCCTCTCCGCGAAGTAGTCATCTGGTAGATTCTCAACACCAATCCCCGGATAGACAGCATCGATCAAGGCGTTGAGACCACGGTCGTAGTAGTCTCGGACAATTGGCCCGTCATCCTCCTGGCGCTGTTCGAGATTAGTTGGAAGCAAAGCGAAACTGGGGGCCTGGATCGCGTCCGTCTCCGCATCTTCGTCTTCTTGCTGCATACTTTCAGGGAAAACACACATGTCTTGCGGTAGGCTGATATCATCTGCGTCACTGTCGTGATTCACTGGGTAACGACCCTCGCCGATGCCCAAGAGGAAGTTTGAAAACTCTTCGATTTCAGCCGCGCTGTCGGGGTTGGGTGCTGTACGCACGCGCATATTATCAGTAAGTTGCATTTGCTGTAATTCACTCCACAACCTCGACGACTTGAAACAGGCTCTGACTGTTTCACCGCGAGTAGCATTCTTTACAACAGGAAGGATTTGACGGAAGTCTCCACTGAACACCACCACTTTACCCCCAAACGGCTTGTCGTTGCGCATGATGTCACGGAAGGTCCTGTCAACCGCTTCAAAGCACAACCTGCTCATCATAGGTGCTTCGTCCCAGATAATGAGACTTGCACCACGAATTAGCCTCGCTGTAGGACTATTTCTCTTGATATTGCACGTGGAGGTTTCCAAAAGTTTGATCGGGATCTTGAAAGTAGAGTGCGCCGTGCGTCCACCCGTTAGTAAAGTCGCAGCAATTCCGCTGGATGCCACGGCAATTGCCGATTTGTCTTCAAGACGGACATGAGCTAATAGCTGCTCAAGCAAGAACGACTTACCAGTACCACCCGGTCCATCAATGAAGAACATACTTTTGCCTAGACCTGAGTACTGTACAGCTCCATCACTTCTTCCGATGAGTGAACGGCATCCATCACTGCACGGAAAATTGCTTGCTGCCCCTCGTTTAGCATCGATACCAACCCAGCCGTACGCTCCAGTTGTGCGCCCGTGTACTCACGCTCCTCAGAATCAATTGAGGTATCAGCATTGTCATCGGTATTTTCAACGTCACTGTAGTCTTCGAGCGGAGGAAGTTGATATTCCGACAGTGACTTTCCATTAGTTGCAAGCACCTTCTCGATGGCCCTGAGAGTCTGAAACTCAACCCTTCTATCATTGGCATCAGCTCCGAACTGTCTTTGGAAATCCTCTGACATCAATCCTTTGAACTTTATCCATAGTGCCGGTACATCACTTGGAATGGAATATACTAAAATGACACCGAACAGTTGTCTGAGCTGGTAAGGCATCTGAAACTGAGATGCCTCGGCGAGGCACTCGTCCCATTCTTGATCGTTTTCGAGATAGCCGGCTGCTTGAGCAGCTTCTTTGAACGTTGGGTATAACATACCGCGCACCGTTCGTAAATCGTCAAAGCACGTGGGTCCCCTCACATAACACAACATCAGTCGCAAGTAGTATCGCTCCGTATCTCTGGGCGAAACATGCACCATCCGGCCCAGAGAGGGAACGTACTTCTTATACCGCTCCCAACACTTGGTTTTGACATTCCACCTGTACTTACGTGGAATGTCTAGGTAGAGCATAGTCCCCGCCACGTCGGGTTCATCTTGGCAAATGTTGAAAAACGCTGTCAATCGAGATCGCTCACCTCGTCGTATGAGGTAGCGTAGGCGTTCGTCCGTAGCATCCCCCTAAAGATTGCCGCACTCTGGCCCGGCAAGTGGACGTGTAGCACAACAACTGTATGCGTTGAGGCATGCGTCGGGTGCCTATAAATGCGCATGCAGGACTCCACTGGAGAGATATAGCGCGCCGATTGGTACTGTAGAATCTCGTCGATCACTTCATCCAATCCTTCAATCGTAACCGTTGTCCTGTCCGCTCCTTTGTAGACGTACTTGTAGATATACTTAACCGCGCCACATGATGTACACACCTCCACGTTAATATGGCAATTGTACTTTTGCGACAGGTAAGGGTTGTATGGAACTACCCACTGGTTTGCTGTTGCATTGTCCCACACCATTCGTTTATGCGTGAGCGGTCCATCAGAGCGGCGTCGACGGCGGTATACGGGATACTTATCCTCCGTCATGGTCGTATTCTCAGCTAACGGCATGGGAAAGTGTTTGGTGCACTTGTTATTTTCCATACAGGGACACTTGTCGTTTAGCTCCCCACACGGGCCATGCATCATGCACGAAAGTACGGTTTCGTACAACTCCGGCTGCGTTTCCTTGTCTGGAATTTCCGCAGACACCAGCCTGTCAATATGCTCAGCTGTCGTGGGTCTATCTTCAGGTCGCAGAATAACCAGTATATGCGCGTGTGGGAGTCCTCGCTTCTGGTATTCCACTACGTAAATTCGCGCTGCTTGAATTCCTTGTACTCCGTGGTCCAGGTCCTTTTGAGCGCGCTCAGCTTAAGGTTGAATACTCGCGCCACCAAATCTGGGCGATCGGTAACTGACTGACCCAGCCGCAGATTTTCCTTAATCTCCGGCCAGTTGGGATTGCACGTCATAGTTATGAACAGACTGGGTGCTCCAAGAACACGTACCAACGTCATGGTGTTCATAAACAGCTGTTGCATCTGGCGAGGCGACCCCGTGAAGCTTCCAGGTAAAATGGTACTACGCCCCACGCCAACTCTAGAGAGACTCGAGGCATCAGACCTTTCCCGACGTTGCTGTCGATCCTGAATTACGGCAGCTAGTCCACGCGAGTGTAGGGCCACATCTCTCACAACCTCCTGGTGTTGAAAGTTTACATTTTCACCCCTAAAGGCATCCGTTAGTCCTTGAAGCGTGTCCATTCGCAACTCCAGTTGGTTTTCGCCGATATAACGAAGACGCTGCTGCTCGATTTTCGCCCACTGGTCAACGCAGTACATATGCGTGAGACGACTGCCTCGCAAAAGAGAGAGTGACTGTTCGTTCTGTCGTGGAGTAGGTACGCTGCAAACTGACGCAGTGATAGACTCGCACTGTCCGAGTGGTCAATGTCATCGCCGTCATCGGCCAGGTTGCTTTGGTCACACTGCCCAAACACTTGGTCACTCACGTCTTGTTCTGGGGAGCCATACGTCCACCCTGGCTCTCCATACGGATGAAAAGAGGGTACTGCAGCGGGTCATAATGCTCACTGGTCTCGAAGATACGTTTTAAGCCTCTGTTCTTAGCGTATAGAATGATGTCCCGGTGCTGAGCTGCGTTGGCGTCGATGATAACCGCCGCGACTTCTGATGCAGTAGGAGTGTTATGGGTTCCTTGGTTAGCGCGTCTGTCCGTATGAAGCCGCAGCGCCAGGTCATCTTCAGGCGGAAGTAAAGGTTCGTGCATGTCCTCTTCTTGTTTCCCTTCTTGCTCTCGGCGTCGAAGTCGTGCCGCCGCAGCCGCATCTCGAGCGGCTTGCCGACGCGTGAGGAGGATTTCCCTGGCATTCATAAACTGTTGGGCGTACGGGTTGTGAGCCTCCATGATACCCTCGAGCTTAACAATGGTCGCTCTGTCAAGACCGTCTGTCATCCGCATCCTCTTGTCAACGCGACCTGCTGCAGTTGGGTCATTCATGTATATTTGCGCAAACATTGGGTTCTAGATGGTGGAGGAAAAAGCGAGCCCATCCGATGGCAAACCGTTCCCATAACCCTGAAGTTGTAGACACCCGTCGACCTGGTAACACTCTCGTCGACATTGAGAGACTTAGATGGCGTGGCGCCCATCGACGTGAACGCGAACACGTTGTTGTACGCCCGAATCATCTTCATGAAGTGGCGGTTGTCAAATAGAAGCTGTAGTTCGCGAGGTGGCTCGCGACGATCAGGCACTCGAACCTTACCCGCTCCACAGCAGCTATTACGTGATTCGCGTGGAAACTTCCATGCCTCACAGTGGGGACACACCTTTCCTCCTGGGAATCTGTCGAAGCGTAGCGCGAAACGTAGTGTCTTCCGCCGACGATGTCGGCACCGTTAACCGATCCCGGATCGAAGCCTTCGTGGTAGCCATAATCTTTCTTGTACTGCTTTGCACGGCGTCTGTACCGTTCAGCTTCTCGCCGCTCTTCCACCCGCGCATCCGTCATGGCCGCGCGCACACGAGACATCCGTTCTGCGTTGCGTGTGCCATCGTCATCGCGTTCATTAGTAGGCGTTGCCACACTCCGGCTCGCAAAATGCGCCGCACCCTGTCCAGCTTCTGTTAGCTCAGCCCTTTGTCGTTCCTCCGCAAGCTGACGGGCTTGCCGAGAGGCATTTTCTCTCGCCCGTCTTGCTGCAACACGAAGACGATTCTTCTCGCGTTCAGCGGCCCGATCGGCAGGAGTCATTTGAGATCGGCGTTGCATCTGACGTGTGCAACTTACTTCCCGTTGAGCTGCGTCTTGGCTGGGCGTACGTGCCGCCCGTCGACTCGCAGAACGAACGCGAGCTGACTCCAATCGCGCGCTACGCGATATACGCGAGCTAGGCTCCGTAATGGCCAGCTGGCCCAATGCGTTGGCAGCAATGGCAGCGACGTCAGTCCGGCGTAGGTCGCTGTGGTGTAGGCTGCGAAATCGACTCTTTGCGCTTCTGCAATTTGCCTTCCTTCTACGTTGTCGTCGTGACTCTCGAATTCCTCTGGTGTTGCGTAGGCAGCGTCAATCTCTTCCAAACACGCGTATTTCCGTTTTCGAGACACCATAGTCACTGCAGTCACCAGCAAAGAACGTTTGGGTTAATGGTACGAACATAGATATGTCTAGCAGACAATAGGTAAGTGTTAATAGACAGCATATAAATTGTAGAACAGACGGTTAAAGCAAGAAGAACAGCCAGCCAGTAGCACTCCACCTCGTACACCCTCGCACGCCCTGTGAAAAACTTCCAAATCACTCCAAGACAACCCGATCTACCAGCCAACTCCAAGTACAAACTGCAGTCTACGCGACGGTAAAACACCTCATTAGCCTGCTTCTGAACCGACATATTTTTTCTTTTTCGTGCCCTCACCTCCGCTTTTACCACCTTAGAGCACGTCCGCCTTTTTAACAGCGTCTCAATTTCTTTGGAGACACTGCGGTGGACCTTTGTGTGCTGAAGCGACAGCAACCCACGTTTTTTTTCTTTTTTTGTGTCACTTCCTTTGGTGACCGTGGTGTAGCGTCAGCTGTATGCCTGGGTTATATACCTCAGACAATTAACCATTTTGGTTTTTAAGGGGTAATGGGTCAGATTTTTGGGTCTTATGTAGTTGTCGGCCGTCCACAGGCATCATAGACGTCGAAGGATCGCATAAACCAAGTTCGTACCTAAGCCGGCCAATTTTCCGCGCTACCTCAATGTAATAATGGCAATTCTTCGACCAAGGCACGTAAATCCCTTACTACAGGCCAAAGTCCCTCAATTTGCTATATTAACCCGTTATTAAGGGTGTGGTACCTGCCGCGGACACAGAAGCACCGAACAGACGTCTCCGTCCGAAGGGCCGGTCCCGATTACGACGGCTGGGTCCGGGGTGAGGCAGACAGCCCGGCCAAGCCGGCTTTTCTCGCCGTTTGTGCTGCCCCTGATCCCGGATTGGGTATGAGACTTCCGATGCCGCTGGCGGGCAGACATGGGCGCCTCAGCGTCGGGCTCAATAGAGCTCAGTGCGGCAGGATTTTATTAGTGCCATATAGGGTGGGAGTCAGCTGCAGTCTTTTTATCCTAAAGGAGCGTTTAAAAACACCCTTAATTACGACCCTATTCCTGCTGATAGGCTAGGGAGCCGCACTGCAGTACTGGTCATGTAGGAAAATAACGGGAATAAAGTATGAAAGCTACAGTGCCAAAATGCAATTATCACCAAATAACCAAATCTGGCGAACATGCAAATTGGCAATGTTGTAGATTCAGAGTGGACTGCCTGGCGTCTGTGCGCCACGGGGTTGTCTCGACTACATGGCCGTGGCATGGGTATGGCGGTCCACTGCAACAAACCCCGGGCTCCTAAAAGGGGTCCCCTTTGACCACACAATTAGGCTCCAGCCCACCCCTAATTCCATACAAATACCCCTTGACTGCCCTGAAGGTACCAGTTCTCCTCAACAGGCGACTCCAAAAAATAGTTGTTTACATATATGCACCTACACGTTAACAGCCACCTTGGTGTCTTGGTCTTGATGTCCCGCACGCACTGTCCGTCGAGCAATTCGCTCCGGTCCTCGCTCGCGTCGTCCCGCTGCTTGATGTCCGGCGCGCTTTGGTGAATGAGAAACAAATCGGCCAGGTACCGCGCTTCGATTAAGTACGTATTCAATAATGCAGGTTTTATGACATTAGCCACGTATTGAAAGTGTAACACCAACCGTAGAGTATGCAATTCGATCTAAAAAGGCATTGTTACGGGTTTTTGCGAACGAACATACGCACAAGCTTACGTTCTTACTGGGAGCAGGATCCCCCTAAATAGTTTTGGGGGATTTTTGGGCTTCTGGGTCTTTTTTTCGGGGGACGCATAAAATTCTCCCCGTTCTCTACCTTGAAGCTCCCACCGACCTCCCAGCGGCCGGTGGTTGTAGCCCGCTGTCTCGCCGCCGCCACTGTTTGCTCGCCTGGGCCGTAAACTTGTCACCGACTACCTTCTCGCCAACTTCACTCGCCCACCGTCAAGTCGATGACTGGCTACTCTTCGCCCTGCTGCCACGAATTAACCCGTCTGGTCTTGTGACGGGCCATGCTACTACAACTTCTTGAGTGCATGAACCCAGACTCGTCATCGACGCCGCCAGTATCGTCGTTATCACCAGTTAAAGTTGGTGCCGTGTCGCTGACGAAGACGAACCCGCGACCTGTGGTAACGAAGGACATCGCGACCAGTTTACTCGGTAAGACGCTCTGTGCTAGTGCCTGGAAAAGTATTATCACAAGGATCAATCCTTTCGGGTTATTAATGCTGATACTCACTTTTTCGCTGGTGCAACCGCCATGCAATTTTTCAGCCAATAGGATTCAATGATTCTCAAATTCTTTTTTGGCCAATAAAACCGGTAGAACGAGGGGCAAGGACAAATCACAAATGGCGAGGGCGTCCGGAACCGCCCCAAAGAAGAGGGACAAGAAGTGCGAAAAATGGCTTCCTCGCACTGCAGCGGGGCTGCTTAGGTGTGCATGGTACAGAGGAAGACGTAGGACTCCCCGAGTCTGAGTTCCAGGCTTCCAGCCTCAGGTTCTATACAAGAATCTAGTACAGTCCCGTAAGCTAGACTCGCAGAGTCAATGTCCCTTATACAAAGGCCAACACAATTAACTGCAAAATACGAACTGTATTGAATTCTTAAAGCGGCTAGCCTGTACCTGGTGTAAATGTATCAGTCTAACTATAGCTATAGTTAACTCCAGTGAAAGGTGAATGAGTGGCTGTGAGGCCAATGGGTATCAGATACCAGTCGGATGGCTATCCGCTAGAGGTTGCCCGTCGTGTGTACCGCACGCGAAGCAACCTTCGTGTAACCCCGATACATGCACGAACTTCTCGAAGCACGCCAAGCGCTGTCAGGGTGTCAAAGCTCGCGAGACGCGCTCGTTCATCAGGAAGAAGGCTTGGGAGAGACACGGGGCGATGCGCGTCGCATCTCAGCGCAGCAAGCGTGCTAAGAAGCTCTTCGACAAGCTCCAGGGTACGGCAAGCTCCAGGGTACGGCAAGCTCAGGGGAGATTCTCAACTTCACTACCTACGGTAATTAGTCTGACTAAGACTATTTTATGTAGAATGATTTTTTACTCGTATACACTAATTAGTCTGAGCTAGACTAATTATGTTCTAAGACTATTTATGAATCCAAAAATAGTCTTGCTGCAAATAGGATGCTGGCGGGTTTGAACCCTGACCATCCCACTTACAACTGAAACGCACAAACGACTGAGCCAGATTTCATTCACTTAATAAGGCATAATTCTGTAGCTGATAATTACGTTTACTTGACTACAGTTGCAGATGTTGCGACTGCAGGCTCACCATCAAAGTGCACACGGTGTTTCTTGATGATGTCTTGGAGATGGGGGTAAAGCTGATCGACAGACCATGTCCCGTCAATTCCGAGTGACAATCCGCACCGGATCATCGACTTGCGCGCGTAAGACATACCATTTTTGTCTTTTTGGTGATTGACAGCATGAACCGCCTCAGCAGCAAGTTGCAGGAAAAATTTCTTTCCTGGGTTCTGAAGTTTTCCAGACCACGAGCCATTCTTCTTGATCTTGTTTTGCCAGCGGTCGTCCTTGATCATTCCCCCATTTTTTCTCGTTCCAATTCATTTTCCAGGCGTCCTTTATCTTCGAGATTACGAAGGAGTCCGCTGGTTGACATAGGTCAGTTGCGTTGGGTGAAAAAAACTTGAGGTCGGATTTGATTTTGCGTCAAGCTCCTCGCGACATTCATCCGCTCCGAGATGGCCTGAGCAGTTGTCGTGGAAAATGGTATTTTCTCGTCCACAAGGGTCTGCATGCATCGCTCGTCTCTCTTTCAAAAATTCTCGGAACAGTTTTTGCGTCATCCACCCCTTCCTACTCGAGCGATAGCACACACCAGGGGTTCGATCTGGAACTCCATGAATTGGATAGTTCCCCTCAGAATTCATAAAAATCATCATTGGCGGGTGAATTCGAGCACTTGGTCCACCTGACAGCCGGACCACCATCGTCATTCCTTCACCTCCCGACACAACATCCGCATACTTGACAACCGTGTCTCCGGAAAATCCGAGCGTCTTGCCGTTATCGAAGTCCACAAGAAAGTGAATTTCATCGATGTTCTCGATGGCGTTTTCGTCGAGTGACCCGTCTGCGAATCCACGCTGCAATTCACCGAGGTGAAATGCCACTTCTCTCTCGATGTGCAGAATCGTCGCCTCGCTGAGCTGCTTTTTCCCCGTTTGAGTTCTAAGAACTATTTGATGGGACTCCTTAAAGCATTGAATCCATCTTGGTGTGATTTTGTCAATGATCAGCGCGCCTTTGTTGTCAGCGCTTCTCGAATTGTAAGGTTCACTGCTGTCTAGAACGATCCGCTTAGCAAGCTGCAGCAACAGCGCCGGCTCGAACTTCACGCCAAGTTTGCGAAGGCGGTCGAAATCGTCTAAAAGGAGAGGGTACAGCCTGGGGGCCAAGATATGGACAAGGTCCGATTTGGGCTTCCTCGTCTCTTGAAGACGCTTTACTCGTTGTGAGAAGCTCAAAAGTCGAATGTACGTCGTCGTACGAGCTCTGGGGGCCGAGACATGGACAAGGTCCGATTGGGGCTTCCTCGTTTCTTGACGACGCTCAACTCGTTGCGAGAAGCTCAACAGTCTAATCTACGTCCTCGTAGGAGCGCTGGGGGCCGAGATATGGACAAGGTCCGATTTGGCTTCCTCGTCTCTTGACGACGCTCAACTCGTTGCGAGAAGCTCAACAGTCTAATCTACGTCCTCGTACGAGCTCTGGGGGCCGAGACATGGACAAGGTCCGATTTGGGCTTCCTCGTCTCTTGACAACGCTCAACTCATTGCGAGAAGCTCTAAAGTCGAATCTACGTCCTTGTACGAGCTTTGGGGGCCAAGATATGGACAAGGTCCGATTTGGGCTTCCTCGTCTCTTGACGACGCTCAACTCGTTGCGAGAAGCTCTAAAGTCTAATCTACGTCCTCGTACGAGCTGTGGGGGCCGAGATATGGACAAGGTCCGATTTGGGCTTCCTCGTCTCTTGACTAAGCTCAACTCGTTGCGAGAAGCTCAACAGTCTAATCTACGTCCTCGTACGAGCTCTGGGGGCCGAGTAATGGACAAGGTCCGATTTGGGCTTCCTCGTCTCTTGACGATGCTAAACTCGTTGCGAGAAGCTCTAAAGTCGAATCTACGTCCTCGTACGAGCTCTGGGGGCCGAGATATGCACAAGGTCCGATTTGGGCTTCCTCGTCTCTTGACGATGCTAAACTCGTTGCGAGAAGCTCAATAGTCGAATCTACGTCCTCGTACGAGCTCTGGGGGCCGAGATATGGACAAGGTCCGATTTGGGCTTCCTCGTCTCTTGACGACGCTCAACTCGTTGCGAGAAGCTCAACAGTCGAATCTACGTCCTCGTACGAGCTCTGGGGGCCGAGATATGGACAAGGTCCGATTTGGGCTTCCTCGTCTCTTGACGACGCTCAACTCGTTGCGAGAAGCTCAAAGTCGAATCTACGTCCTCGTACGAGCTCTGGGGGCCGAGATATGGACAAGGTCCGATTTGGGCTTCCTCGTCTCTTGACGATGCTAAACTCGTTGCGAGAAGCTCAACAGTCTAATCTACGTCCTCGTACGAGCTCTGGGGGCCGAGATATGGACAAGGTCCGATTTGGGCTTCCTCGTCTCTTGACGATGCTCAACTCGTTGCGAGAAGCTCAACAGTCGAATCTACGTCCTCGTACGAGCTCTGGGGGCCGAGATATGGACAAGGTCCGATTTGGGCTTCCTCGTCTCTTGACGACGCTCAACTCGTTGCGAGAAGCTCAACAGTCGAATCTACGTCCTCGTACGAGCTCTGGGGGCCGAGATATGGACAAGGTCCGATTTGGGCTTCCTCGTCTCTTGACGACGCTCAACTCGTTGCGAGAAGCTCAAAGTCGAATCTACGTCCTCGTACGAGCTCTGGGGGCCGAGATATGGACAAGGTCCGATTTGGGCTTCCTCGTCTCTTGACGACGCTCAACTCGTTGCGAGAAGCTCAACAGTCGAATCTACGTCCTCGTACGAGCTCTGGGGGCCGAGATATGGACAAGGTCCGATTTGGGCTTCCTCGTCTCTTGACGACGCTCAACTCGTTGCGAGAAGCTCAACAGTCGAATCTACGTCCTCGTACGAGCTCTGGGGGCCGAGATATGGACAAGGTCCGATTTGGGCTTCCTCGTCTCTTGACGACGCTCAACTCGTTGCGAGAAGCTCAACAGTCGAATCTACGTCCTCGTACGAGCTCTGGGGGCCGAGATATGGACAAGGTCCGATTTGGGCTTCCTCGTCTCTTGACGACGCTCAACTCGTTGCGAGAAGCTCAACAGTCGAATCTACGTCCTCGTACGAGCTCTGGGGGCCGAGATATGGACAAGGTCCGATTTGGGCTTCCTCGTCTCTTGACGACGCTCAACTCGTTGCGAGAAGCTCAACAGTCGAATCTACGTCCTCGTACGAGCTCTGGGGGCCGAGATATGGACAAGGTCCGATTTGGGCTTCCTCGTCTCTTGATGAAGCTCAACTCGTTGCGAGAAGCTCAACAGTC
>JAAVTI010000284.1:0-35317 GCA_011947335.1 Phytophthora constricta
TTTCTTCAGGTACTATATACGGAAATTTACAAACGGCTTCCAGACTGCTATAACAGAGATTGGAACTCTCGGTTCGCTTAATGTCAGCAATTCTATAATTGTAGTTCGCTTACCGTCAACGGTGTTTCTATAACAACAAATGGTGGAGCTACTTCGAAGGTTTTCTCTGTTACAGCGGGCACTAATCACGGCTGGGAGTCGTCATGGAGGTACAATCTGTGCATCGATAATGATAAAGATACTATCGGGTAGCGCGGGTATATCATTCGCTATTGATACTGCTTCTGATGCTTCGTCAGGTCTCGCAATGACACCAAGTGCAGTAATATTAGCTAGAAGAACAGGAGGTAGTTTTGCTTTATCTGATCTTAGCTTCTTGACACGATCAGCAGATTCAGTTACGAGTCTTCTAACGGAACGGCTTCGCTTGCACCAGGACGGAAGGATATCTTTTGGAAACGTGGTAGGAGCTCAAGACTGGAATTTCCTTCGTGGTTCATCGTGTGGTTTGCGCATTGGCTCGCAGGAATTGCTTAAAGATTGTATGACTCTCCAATGGAATCAGTTTTCATCGGGAAACAATTCGAATTATTTGAGCTTTGATCCGTATGGCTCCTCTAACGCTCTTGTCATTAAAGCAAGCGGTTGGGTCAGGATTGGTCTTCCGATCCAGAAAGTCAGTTTCATGCTGGCTCATCCGTTTGGTGCAATCAATGGTTCCATTCGAAAGCAAATGGTGTTTCGGCAGCTCTATCATGGCGTGGTTCATCATACTCATCTTATGTGGGGATAGGCAGCTATAGCTCTACAACCCAATCTATTCGTTTTGCGGCCTATGATAGTAATTTTTCATTCATTGCTTACGTCCCGGTCTATGGAGGCTCCTACACGAATGTATCTGATGAACGATTAAAAGAGGATATTGAAGACATACCATACGGGTTAGACACAATAATGGCACTGAAACCGAGGCGCTTTAAATGGAAGCAGGACGAAAGAGTATCTATTGGATTTATTGCTCAAGAAGTTCAACCTATTGTACCTGAGCCAGTATCAACACCAGAAGGAGACCTTAATGAGTTAAATAGCGAGGGTCTACCTATCAATACGATGGGCGTTGATTATGCATCGCTAACCGCCATCCTTTGCAAAGCAATTCAAGATTTAAATGGCATCGTATCTACTCAACAAGTGAACATTGAGCAACAAAGAATTGAATTAATCGGTCTCTTAAATCGTATCAGCTTGTTAGAAAATTCGAATCCTTAAATATAGATATAATGCCAGTTACATACACTATTCAATTATCGAGGAAGAAGCATAAAAATATGATGTTACTTTTAGTGACGGTCGGCCTAATGTTTCTTTGGTGCTATCAGAAGCGATGGCCGCCCTTATCAACACTATAGAGACCGTACGCCAATAAAGGCTTTTAGTAGTTATGATCACAATGATAAAGATCGTCGTCGAAGATATTATCAACGCCACATTATAGATTACGGACGATATAGCAGTGACTGGTTCTCTAAAAATTTCTTTGGTGATGAAGAAATCCAACAAGCTTATAACAGATTTAGCAAGAACATTCAAACTCGATTTATCAAAGTCACAATTCCTTATTTAAGAAAGGCTATGACGATCGAATCAGAACATACCGACGATCCATGGCAATGATGAAGATCGCTTGCGATCATTTAAAGGAATTTCCTGATTATTACATCAGATTAGTTCGGATGGAAAAAGCAGCAGAGCGCTATTGGTCAGCAAGACAAAAACCTAATATATTTCTTAGCAGCTATGGGATGCACTCCATCTAAGAAAATTAAAATTGTAAAACATGCACATCGTTGGTGGTATAAAAAAAATTAAGCTGTTAGAAGCTATAGAGCAAATGTCTTTACAGACGGCTCCTTCTTTGTTCGTGGCTTATAGGCCCATATCTTGCCTCCTGTCGCGTCCGTTTGCGACGAATTTGATATTTTTTTATCTTGAGTTGCCCACATCGTGTGTCCTTCTTAGGGGTCTCCTTGATGATGAGATCTTTCATGATTGATTTTAACTCAGCTAAGTTTTGATCAGCTTGAAGGTTGTAGAGTCCTCCGCTCTTCGTAACTTGTCGCGTGTTTAGAACAAGCATCTTCTTATTAGAACACGCGGGGCGTGGGGTCGCAGACACTACGCTCAAGTGCGAAGTGTCAGCTTTACGAAGCTCGAAACGTCGTAGATCTTTTCGAACAAGTTCTTTAAGACCTACTCTTATATATCACTACTGAGATTTGAATCTAGATTTATATTTAATTGATTCGGGGATAGCACCATCAGTCCACCCATTAATTGAATATTTATGAACGATTTCGTTTCTTCTTTTTAATAAAGCTTCGTAATATGGTAATATCTCATCAATTGGTAGATCGAATAGAGCCTCAAGTTGATTCTTAAATTTATCATCTTTGATTACGTGACGATATGCCCGAGTGGTCGGATCTATTTGTTGGATGTGAAATTTAAAGTAATCGAGCCGCTGGATATCAGTGATCATGCCATGAAAACTATTGATTTTATCACAGTAGAATCTGACGCGTCGATGCATTTTGCTGAGCTCCTTACGCTGCATATGAATTGTAAAATCCTTATCATGTTGAGTACATAAACCACTCTTTAGGGCGTTCCTTGAGCATTGGTTATTATTGTTGGTGATAGCTTTACACTTATTCATTTTTGAAGTATATATATTGAGAAATATAAAGCTATGGATTCAGCTTTAATATGGATTGATCTCGAAGAGGTGGAACCATTCGATAACTCTAATATTGAAGAAGAAGCGTCTAAGTTGTTTGAGATTAAAAGAAAACGTAAAGTTGATGTAGTATCTCCACCGAAACCGTTACCTAAAAGAATGTATAGACCGGTCAAGCTACCTCGCGATTTTACTTCTTTAACGATTTGAGAAATATTCTTTCTCGACGGTTGATAGTTCGTTTTTATTGATCAGTCGCAAATTATCTTGATTTTCCCAGGTTGGCTCGTCGTATCCTTTCCATTTGATTAAATACTTATTTACCAGATCGCATTTTTTGTGATCAATTATTCGTTCGACTTCAAAAATATCACCTTTCTTCGTTTCAGCTTCTGTAGGTAAGTCGTTCACTGATTTAAGATCGTTTGGTGACTTGTAGAGAGTATGACCATTCTTTGAACGAATCTGGATTCGATATCCGTCTATTCCAACGATCTCGTAGATGGCTTTACTCCATTTAATCGATTCTTTTGAAATTGCTTTGTTTTTAGTCTGTATATTACGCTTGATCCAATTTCAAGTTGTAGCTGTAGCCTATCCATGGTGTCTCTATTATAATTTAATTCACTCTCCATTACTTGACCTCTAGCTTCGTTAGGAGTCATGTTAATCGAGCTATGAATAGTAGAATTATAATTTTCGATAACATCACTAAGAAGTTTTATCGTGAGAGGCTGTCTGATTTTCATCAAACGTGATTTCAGCGTTCGATTGAAACGTTCAATCTTTCCCATCGTGCTATGATCACCTGCTTCGTTATTGTAATGGATGATGTTTTTAGTTTTGAAATATGCTTGAGCTCTCTTAGACATGAATTCGACTCCATTATCAGTCGTTAAAACATCGACCTTTTGATTTTCAAGTGACTTGATTGCCTTCACCACGCTACTCCAACGTTTATCTTCTATGATCATAGCGAAGCCTATTCGACTATTAATGTTGATAGCAGTAAAAATTACTTTACCGCTCTTAAACATTAAATCAGCTTGCCAACTATTGGGATTGTGTGAAGTGATCTTAAAATCCTGAAATTGAGACTTTTTCGCTATATCGTTGAATATCTGTTTGATCTTTGTACCAACCTTTCACCTCTTTAAGCTTGATGGTCTTTCTTATTTGTTTTGCTTTTTCATATAGAGCATTAACACCTACATAACCAGTTTTAGGATCATAGTAAAGTTTCTTCAATAAGTTATCTATCGTTTTATCCATGACTATATCATGTTGATAAAAAATGGCTGAGTGGTCCCTAAATTTGTAAAGGGACAGTGCTAATTCCGTCATCTAGAACCTGTCTCTTATCATAATAGTACGAAAGGGCAGTTTTCGTCTGCGAGTAAGTGATGATTGAGTTAGTCTCTTTACGAATACGAAAACCTGTATTGGTTCCTTGGATAGTGTAGTGATATTTCTTGATTGACTCATCCTGCTTAACTACTGATTCAAAGTTCTCAGGCGTTAGAACATTAGAGTTTTTCTTCTTTTGTACGCCTTTAGCAGAAAGCTTAATCATAGATTTACCTGTTTCTTTATCGATTTTATCACTTAGATAGCAGATGTAGTTCTTAGATGATAAAGAAACCATAGCATTGCACCTGAATTCTTCTTTGAATAGACCAGGCGTACGGCGATCAAAAGCAGCATTCTCAAGACTATCGTCACGGGGAAACCAATCATACTTATGCTTCTCGAAGTGTTTAACTAAATGTGGCTTGATACATTCTTTAAAGGGGTCTTCACAGGTGAAAGCGATATAGCCACTATCCGTATCCATCTCCTGGTATTCGAAATCAGATCTATCAAAGTAGAAGTCAATACAATCATAATAGAATTGAAGCATTCTCAGCTTAGCAAGTTGATAGATAGCAATGGAAAGATGAATGGGGTTGCTGAGTTTGATACGGCGCTTTGATTTAACTATCTCAACCATTTCATCAGTGAAGTCGGTTCTGGACAGATAAGTGAAGTGTTCGATAGCCTTAATAATTTCATCTTCGTTCGATAGAAACTCAACTTGACGATGCTTACACATATCCATGCCAGATCGACCAAACGCAGCATTACCAATAAGCTTCATCATATCGGCGATCATACCTTATCTTCACCATCACATAATGAAGCAAACTTCATTAGTAGATCTTTAATCGATTGGAACTTAGATTTTGCACTTATATCTTCGATAAAAGCATTGATAAAGGTCATATCTAACAAATCCGGATTGCTACTGATCTTTCGCATTTCGATGAGCAAATCATTGTTTTCCTCTAAAGGATCACATGCTTTTAATTTCTCAATAATGATAGCAGCGATGGATTGAATAGATTCATCACCTTCGCGTCGTGCGTCAGACACTTGCTCCATAAAGGATTTGAAAGGCTTATGAGCAGCTGCTTTGATGAAGCTATAGGTCTTGGTGATGATCATGCCATGCTCGAGATACCATTTTAGTAGAGGTGCGTAGATAAGGACTTTCTCACCAAAGTAACTACCAATAAGCTTACGACTCTTCTTGGACATGTTTTTACCGCGAGACTGATTATAGTCGAACATATGCTTACCAATGACCTCCTCAGTTGGTTCGATATCAATGTTCTTGAAAATAGAGTCATCTCGGAAAAGTAGTCTTTTAAGTGTTCTGGTGTTTCTATGTCGCACTCTAAGAAACCAAAGATCTTATTGTCTTTAATATCATCAATGATATTGGCGTAAGGCTCGATAGTAGTTAAACGTCCGCAAGGCATGTCATTTCCTAAGCACCATAGATAAAGAGCATTAGCATCGTATCCAATAACCTTCTTACATAATTTACCACCTCTAATCTTGGTTTCGTTGCGCTTTGCATATCTATTGAAGATGATGGATGGACCGCCAGCGATATTCGCTTTCATCTTATGATAGATTTCTCCTTCCTCTTCATCAATTGAATATACTAAGCGATCGCTGTTGTAGTCAAGCAACTTCTTGTGTCGGAAAGCTTTAATTGGCATGTCCTTACGAGCGACATTACACGGTACGCAGCTGATCATGATGTTACCGTCTTTGTGACCAACCCTATTATTAACACGATCAGCTGAAACATTTTCAGTATCCAATTGACAATAGCAATGTGAGCATAGATATTTTTGCTTCTTGAGCAGATAGTTAAGATGTCCAATCGTCATATCGAAATCATGATTAGCTTCCTTATCCTGCTTGATATAGCCTTTGAATCGTCCAATAGGGAAATCAAATGATTTAGCTGCTATCTTAGGAATAGGCTTTAGATCTTTCATACATGTTTGATACATTACCTTCTCGCTAAGACCTGGTAAGCTGACCTCGTCAACGAACATATCCAACTCGAAACGTTTGAATAATTCACGATGCTTCTGGATTGCAATGATGAAAGGAGCTACATCGAGGTTGTTGTACCAAATAAGAAGATCTTTGATCGACTTCATTTCATAATGCTTCCAAACAAATTGAACACGCTCATAGTCCTCAGAAGAGATAGACGTTTTACGGAGCTTGCTGTCGAACGCTGATTTGGGAGGGATAGTCGTTTCGTTAAGGATTTCGAATGAAGTGATGTATTCATATGGAAAAACACCCTTAGTCAAGCCACATGAGCAACGATTTTTATCTTCGCATGTGCAGCCGCCAATGTACGTATTGAGATACTTATCGAGACTTACGCCTTGTGGAACGTAATTAAGGATATCAAGAAACTTGTATTGCGATGTTGAAATAGCCATGTAACCATTATTCTTGATGACTTTCATATTACCTGATTTGTACAATATGTCGAAAAGATCGGTTCTAATCAGATTGATATCATACGATCCACTATTGAAACCAAGGACTGGAACCTGCTTAAGTATGGTTAATAGACGTCTTGCGTCTTTATTAACGAAAGGATGACACATTACAGTCAACGAATTCAGCCAAGTTAGAAAATGATTTAGAAGGACCAATCCACTTATGGAGATCACCACTATAAAATATTTCTGTTATGATCTCACCTGGAATCATTGCCAGGCCTAAAGAATCATTAACTTAATGATCAACTTCTCATATTTCTGAACATTATACTCAAAGATTTTATCACGAATCAGCTTGATATAAGTCATCATATCAGTAACCAATAACTTCGAATCAGAGTTAACAAAGCATTCGACACCTTTAGTTAAGCTATCTGATACGCTTGCCGATACAGGAATATGTTCATTATAGAATTGAGTCTTGGCTTCATGGTTAAATTCTTGAGGAGCTAATATAGCTTCTAAATCCCAAACAATAAAATGATCAACATAGTGATCGACATCTCTGATGTTGTACTTCCTTAGCATTGATTGAATCATATTTGGATTAGGTTGATACATCTTTGGCTCTTTAGGAAAAGTAGCAATATTTACTCGATCACACTTCATATTTTTATGATTTGCTAAACGTGAACAATTATCGAAAGTCATCGAGCACGTTGAGCAGATATACTTACTCTGTACCTTATCAATGTTTGTGATGTAGAAAGCATGATTGTCATGTGAAAGGATGTTGAGCGTATCATCATATTTACCTACGGTTGGTCTAATACAATTCACTTCAGTAGTTGCGTTGTTAAAATCATAAATATTAATATTTAGATTGAAACACTCTTCAAATTCATCAAATTTAAGAAGGTCAATCGGCTTGAAGTTTTTGAATAGACCTAATGAGTACTCGATACCCTTAAATCTACAATATTGCTTGAAAGTATCCTTAACAAAAGATTTGATACGATCGGGTCTCTTTGGTTCAGGTTGGTTGTGGTAAGCAATATTGAAGAAAACGCATTTGTTGTTTGTCTTTGTAAAATTGATGATATACTTGTTCTTCTTAATGAATTCTGGTACGACAGCATCACTATCACCGAGAACGTGATCGCGATAATCGATATAGATTCTAAAAGCGGTAATCGCTTTGAGCTTTACTCCTGATTTAGGGTAAGTAAGTTTGTCAGCAAGCTCTCTTGTTCTGATATCAGAAACGATTTTTCCCGCATCAGCTCGACTATTCACGGCGAATGGCTTGTCATAAACGGCTGTGTTTTCGATGTTAGGATAGAAGTGAAAGTCCTCATCGTTGATAGGATCATGGAGCGTGTAACCGAGAGCAATATTTACTTTGTAAGCTTTCTTCTGACTTAACAAAACGTGCTCAAGCTTTTCGTAAAACTCTCCAGCTGGAATGTATTCATATAGATGAGACTCTCCAAATTTGCTATTGTAGAAACGATATTTAGGATCCTCGTGATAATCGGGAGCTAGCTGCTTGTTTAGCTTATCCATAGTCACATTGTAGTACTTAGCAACCAGTTTTTTATTTTTGAATCACTTACGTTGCTGATGAAAACCATCTTGTTGGTTCGCCCTCGAACCTTTAGACGGTAGCTGGTGCCCCAATTAATAGGTTTAAGTCCTAAACGTTTCAGTCCTTCAAGTTCGTGAGCAAGCATCGTTATATATCGCTGACTAAATTATCTTCTTATATTACTCAAGTTATAATAAGTTGAATTTTATATTATTAGATCTTGCCTTAGGATAGACTTATGGTTATAAATGTTGTATATTATAGAAGATACAAAAAAATATTTTTAATTAATTAGATTTTGATGTTTCTTTTTCAATTCGAGGTGGTAACTCAACTTTAGTAACCGTTTTATAGCTACGTTGTCGCTCGTGAATCTGATCACGATGCAAATAATCGTAAGCTTTTTGCTTTGCAAGCCGCGTTTCACGTGTCTTGAGATAATATTTCTTTTGTGCTTTTATCATAGCTGGTGTTCTGGTTGCTGTGCTGGTTGCTGGTTTACTCTTCTGATGTTGTTTCGATGGAACATCTGCTTCAGGGTCTCAGAAAATACTATGTCTTTTCGTTTTAATATGAACATGTTTTGTAGCAAGTGAGTATTTACCTCCACAGTCACAGTTAAACTTTGTGTTTTGTCGCTCTTTACTTCTCAAATCAAACTTATCTTTATTCTTTTTATAATATTCCTGGTTAAATTTCTTTATATTCTCTTTATTTTCTTCCTTGTACTTTTTCATTCTTTCCGAGTGCCTCTTTTTACTTAATGGGTTAATATCAAATGCTGAATATTTATTAACCACTGACTTTTTAAACTTATTAATCCAAAGCTGTTCATATGCCTGTAAATGTTTTCGATCAGATACATCGTATTCTTTGACCAAAATTATTTTAAACTTATCAACACCAAATTCCTTAAAGTGTGGAAATATTGAGATCTCAGAGCTAGTTCCGTTTAACCAAGATTTATATGATGATTTATGAAACTGCCAACGATATCTTAATTTGTTCATAGTACTTCCAACATAAGTCAGATCACTTTCAACGTGAATTATTCTGTAAATTCTACCTTTCATTGTTGTTGTTGTTGGTT
Organism: Phytophthora constricta; assembly: GCA_011947335.1. Taxonomy (NCBI): domain Eukaryota; phylum Oomycota; class Peronosporomycetes; order Peronosporales; family Peronosporaceae; genus Phytophthora; species Phytophthora constricta. Next base: position 9,216 of record JAAVTI010000284.1, read on the forward strand.
GCGTTGGTGGGATATGTTGTTATATATACTTCTATATTCTTCGCTTAAGATCAAAATTTGCTTATAGTTGTAGTATATTTATCGCGCTTTTCTTTCTATAGAAATTTATTAATTAATTCGAGATCTGATCTTGATATTTAAATCATTATATAAATGATGTTGTCAGATTTGTATGTAAGATTTTTCGGCGACATTGTTTCTATAATCGTTCCTATGAATATTAGGTGCTTGATGACTTATGAAACATCTTCAGGTTAAAAGGAGTGTTCTATTCAATATAAGCTGTTTAGAGGTCTTGTCATTATTTTCACTCCTACATTTAAATTGGATTAAATCCATGTTTAAATGCTTAAATGTAGGATTGAAAAAAGTGGTAGTCATTTCAGCTCTGATTTCACTACTAAGATGAAAGTCAGAGGACTGTAATCCTGCCGAACTACAGTCCTTTGACTTTCATCTTCCCTAATGAGTCCATATGTAGTGTGTGAAGCGGTTCGGGTCCTTTCTCACCTATCTTATTCCGGTAGGACATGCGCTTTGACTTGGCCCGTTCACACATCTGACATACAAGTGAAACTCTGCTCAGTATTTTACGAGGAATCTTTGGCATGTCATCAAGGATCTTGTTGGACAGAATGTCCATTAATCTTTCCTTACCAACACGCCCCAGCCTCAGGTGCCATTTATTACCTCCTCAATTCTTGGATAGATTACTTTCCCAACTGTGAGAGCTTTGGGTCGTACGTTAAGTCTTTTACTCGGAAGGTAACATACCTCATCTATTGCGACAGCCGCAAACACAAATGAGTTGTTCTTATCGAGAAGTACAAGTACTTCGCTGTCTTTGACTGGATGTGGCGGTAGCCTTGCCGAGCCAGATAGTAAGCACATAGAAGGTTACTCCCACACTTCTTATCAAAAGCGACGTTGTATATTGAGATGTTCCTATAGTGACCTTTTAGACTAAGTACACCAAATCCCACAGATCCCACCAACGCACTAGATGATGTACTCTTATTCCCGTACTCAAACGTCTGACTCAACCCCTCGTCCAGGTAAGTGAACCACCCCTGTCCGAGCTTATGGCATGGGCAGCTCCTGTATCCACAACCCACATTTTGTCAGTTGCATTTAGTCGATCCAGGCTTACTAGATACTGCCCAAACCTCTGTCTTACCTCATCATCGATGTCCATCGGGTTTCCGATTGACTGCGTTTCATCATCCTCGCTGAGTGGGATACTCTCTTGGAACTCAAGTGAATCCGCATCTTCTCTTTCCTTCTCGAGTATGAGGTCATCGAGCGGCGACCCAGCCATGACTTCCTCAGCAGTAGGTTTCGCCGCGGTTGGTTTGGCCTTCTTGACCGTCATCACTTTCTTCCTCTTCTTGTTAGCCCCAGGTGCCGTACGGACGTCAGTCCGGAACAGCTGGCCTCCCACACGGTTTGGGTCGCGATCTTGCGCCATGGTGGGGCACTCTTTCTTCATGTGTCCGGGGTTGAAGTAGTAGAAGCACGATCCCGTGGCAGGTGTGTCACCGTTTTGACGCTTCTTCCCAGCATACTTCCTGACGACGTTAATCGGCACAGGACGTCTCTTCTCAGTCAGCATTCCCATTTCCCTCTTCGATCGGTCGCCGAACACTCGACGGAGGCTCGTCTCGACATTCTCAATCGTGAACCATTCCTTCGTCATGATGATTGAACTAGCCCAGAACTCGCTTGGTAATAGGGCTAGTACCTCCATGCACAACCACGCCTCAGGCACCATGTCCTGATCCACCAACCCCTTCATCTTCCGGTTAATGTCGTTACGCAGTTTCTTCAGCTGGGCAAACAGGGTGCCTAGGTCGTTCCAGTTGGCCGCGGTAAGGCGTTCCCACTGACGCCTTAGCTCGATCACTCCGCCGGCATCTCCCAACCCGTATCTTTGATCGAGCAACTTCCATATCTCGCACGGGTCCATCTTGGACACCTGATCCGGCAGCGCGGATAGGAACACATTCGGTAGGGCTTGGTTGAAGAGGTTTAGCATCGCTAAACGGGCTCTCGTCCATTGTTGCAGTTTCCACTTCAACTCCATAGTCACCTCCTGGGACTTATCTTTGAGGTCCAGAACCGGCTTCACCGGACTACCTTCCAGGAAGTCGACCATGAGTACTTCCGCATCCGGTTTTTCCTTTTCCAACATAATGCGTTGGTACTCTTAATCCATCTGGTTGATGTGGGTCAGCAACTTATCTTTCCACATAATGTACTCCCTTGCTTTCCGTAAACTTCTCCAGGCCGAGAGTAGGTGCACTCCTATTGTGTCCGTTACTCATCGCGCCTGCGTACTTAGAACGTATCTGAAATGTTAGCCTGTTCGTTTGCCGTCAGTTTATAGAGTGGGAGGCTCAAACGCGTGGCGTGGCCTACTCGCATCCCTCGGCGTATATTGTGTGTGGGGCCTTTTCATTGGTAGAATATGTTGCTTGTTACCTGGTATGTTTACCTTATCTGACTACCAGGTTGGTCTCTCTCATAACAGCTTGCATGAAAGTTACCACTATCACGGTTTTTACTAGGAAGAATTCGCTTGCATTGTTTGTTACTTAACTCAGGAGTTGCTCCAACCAACCACCAGAAAATGTTTTAGCTACGTCCTGCTAGCAGCTGCAAACATCCATCTTGCTTGGCTATAACAGCGTGACACATTCAGGTTTCTCGGCGATTCAGTCGCCACAAACCGTTGGTATTAAGATCCATCAGCCATTTCGCAGTCAAGACAACAAAACAACGAAATAATACCAACATCTCGTTCCATTTGCGACACTGAGTCCAACATTGTCATCACCATTGTCAAGAAATTGGCCTGTGCTCCATGAAAAATTACCGAAAAGCTCAGGATACTCATTTCGCTATAGAGAAAATCCCTTACAACATCTTTTTTTTGCAGAGCAACAAGAGTTTTCGACTCCTTTGTGCCAGTACTCTCGCCATACACGAATTCGAAACTGTGCGGTCTAAGTTACTGCTGACAAGAACGACTGAGGTCTATAGTCAGTGTTGTCACGATATGTGTCCTCCAACTACTGTGGTCTGGTCAATGCAGCTAGAAAATCAACGTCAATAGGTCGATACGCAGAGTTTTTCTTGGTCCGGCGCTTGCCTTACGGATGAACACTGGACAGCCATCGAATTTCTCGAGTAAATTTGTTGCGTAGTACATTCAATAGCTCGGTTTTGACCGTCAGTCGGAACAGAGTAAACAGACTAAATATCTTGCGCGGAGTAACACAGGGTCTGTCGTCCTCGTATAAAGAAGCTTGCCCAAAGTCGTTCCTTACGACTAGGAGTTGCCAGAAGCCACCAGGCTAGTCGCAAGGAAAATATGGTTGAAAACATTAGCCTACAGAAGAAGTGCTTGAAGTTGGCAAGCGTACCAGCAGAACCGATTTCGGTTATAAAGCTCTTTGAGTCGCTAATCAGGACGGCGAGAAATTCTAACTTTAAAAACATGGAAAATTCGTCGCGGACAACTTGAACAACTCTCGGATCAATGAGCTGCCTAAAAGGATCCGCATTATCTTTGTTTCGACTGCTTTCAGTGCTTAGTGGAATGTCCTTCCTGGTCACCAAACTGTGGCGCGAATATACCAGCAAAAACAAAGCTTCCATTATAGGCAATTGCATCACACATCTCTTTTCAAGCCACATAATTGCTACTTCGATTTTCAACTGCTAGTCTTGGCAACGATGCTGTACCATCCACCATCGACGCTGGTTACAGTCACATAGTCGTTGGTAGTCGCGATGAAGCCGTACTTGGAGGACACCACCCTACCGCGCTTCCAGATCGTTTTGCCGTTAACCGAAATTTGAATCGCAGATAGCGACTTGCCGAACGTCGGGATCGAAATCGAGCCGCTCGTACCGGACGGAGTTACAATTCCCGCCTCGAAGAAATGATTGTCCTTGTCGACCGTTTTCCACTCCGCTGAGAATGATCCCGTTTCGAGCGAGTAGCCCGTTTGTACAGACCCAACACCCGCTCCAGCAGCATGCGGCTTGAATGCCCAGGTCGTGCCTGCACCGCTAATGGGGGCCAAGCCACCCAGCTTGAGTGTGAGCGAAGCAACTGGTCCCGTGGACCATGCGTGGGCATGCGAAATGTAGGACTCTTGACCAGCACCATAAAAGGTGTAATAGAGCTCGCCCGTGTAATAGTAGCCTTCCATCAAAGTGGAGTTGCTGAACTTGTTCAGCATGTAGCCCCACTGACGGCGAATAAGCTCAGTCGCCTTCGACGCATCTCCTGGGTTTGCAAGGAACTGTGCGTCGACTTCAAAGCTCGTTATGAACGGGGAGATAGATTTCTCGCCCTCAGGACACACGGCACCGAATTCGTTCCAACGGTTGGACAACCCAGCAGAAATGGAAGCCGCTTGCTCCGCAGTGTCGGTGATGTTGAGGTGGACCGCAAGTGAGTTGCCATCTTGAGGATATAGTTGGTGGCCCTTCGCTGTGGTGTTGTCGTAGAACATCCCGGCTGATGCATCCCATAGGTTCTCGTTAACTGCAGCCTTGATGTCAATCGCGATATCCTCAAATGAAGTATCATTGTAGGACGTTCCCTCGAGGCCAAGCTCCGTGGCCAGTGTCGAGTGAAGGTTGAGCGCATGATACAATAGTGTGTTTCCCACAATCGTCTTGCCTTCTTGGCCAACTCGTCCCCAGTCATGAGTCGCTGTAACATTCAGGAGGGAATCAGTCGCATCCAGGTGGGCTAGGATGAACTTAAAGCCGAGTAGAGTCTGGTTCCACATTGAGACGAAGAAGTCGGTGTTTCCTGAGAGGCTCGTGTAATCTGCGATAGCGATCAAAGTCCACAGGTGGTACGTGTTTGAGTTGACGTTGCCGTACTGGATGCCGGGTGCGAGTGGCGGACCAGCGTACGCGAACTGACCTTCGGAGCCCTGAACAGAATACAGTGCCTTAATAGAGTTACGAACCGATCCAAGGTTGTCGCCATTTAGAGACACCGTCTTAGACAGCACTGCCACGCCATAGTCGCCAGGCCACGGGGTTCGGTCACGTCTAGCTCCATCGACATATACCTCAGCAGCCGTGTCAACGCCCGTAATGGTGGCGTTGTTGTACCAACCAGTCGTCGTGATCTCTGAGTTTGTGGGAGTGGCCCTCGATTCATTTGCGGCGATCGAGCAGAGCTGGACAGTGTAGGCGCCAGCGTACCAGATGCGGTTAAGCAGGTCATCGTCGCTGTAGAAATAACCCGAATAATCGCGAAGCTGATCAGCGGCGGTGCTCGGAGCGGCGGTAAAATGCGTCGATACCCCGGTGACTTGAATGGTAGTGTTGAAGTTGTTGTTCGACAGAGTCAGGTAGCGATAACTTCCACGAGCGAATTCACGGCCGAACGTGAACGCCCCCTCGGGAACAGCGAGCGCGTAAATGGTTCCATCGCTGACTGCCGAATCCGTCGAGTTATCCGAAGTCACACCGATGAAGGCTTTGTTTTCCGTGAAGGCGACACCAAGCGCCGCGCCGCTGGTGGTTGTCGCTCCAAACTGCAGAGTGATAAAGCCGTTAACTTGTTGTCCAAAGTCGAACGTCACAGTTGAGCCATTACCAAACAATGTCGCGCTGTAAGAGTTGGTTTCGTTGAGAGTTACGTCTCCAGTCGTCGCGAAAACACTGCTGGGGAGAATGTCTCGAGAAGTTGGGGACAAAATATACTGGTCCCAGGGATTGGCACTGCCTTGGATAATCGCCGACACTGATGAGCTGAGTGAAGCCAACGCACCAAAACCGAGAACCATTAAAAGCTGCATCGTCCTCCGTTCAATTGGTTCCAGTTCGAGCGAGGAAATTGGGAAATGACGTACGGGCTTCTTGCTGCCGTCTACCTGACGTGTTGAGGAACAGGTGAGCTCTGACAGGTGATCTCAAGTAGCGCTTACACGGATGGAGATAGCCATCGGTTGCTTTTTGTGAAAGCTGCGTCGACGAACACTGTCATCGTAACGTTGCAGACTGGTGATTATGTTTTTGAATCAAGGGCACGTACAACACTTTCACTGATCAAATGTTGCGTCCACCTCGGTGAGTGCTTGCAGTTCCGCGTCATTCTTCAGCGCCGAGTTGAAGTTCTCTGCTCCAGTGAATCACCGATCCTTCATGAAAGGGAAATATAGAAACGTGGCTGCTTGCCCGCGACGTCTTCGAGCTGGAGGCCCTCAGACTGAGGCTCAGTGTAGGCTCCCAGTGGAGAGTGAGGTGTCATGCCATACCTGCAAGCGGGGCGACCATCCGCACACTGTCGTTTGTTCATACATGTATATCGGTAGCGGAGATCTGATGCCATGAAATGCTGAAATCAAATCGGTCCCACTGTTTATGCCGTCCCACTGCTGATGCTTGAAGTCCTGACTGCTCGTCCTTACTGTACTGTCAGTGCTTCAGAAACAAGGGCACCGCAACAAGTTGGTCAACGAGCGGATGGTACGAGTATCTCCGATATCCGTCGATGGTGAAGCCGGCGCGAACATCGTCGAGAACTCCACGGGCTCTCCGATGCAGCTGAATGTGGCCGCGACGTGGTCGCCAACGCTGCCTACCAAGATAGTGTGATCACCGACAAGGAGTCGAGGCGGCAGAAATTTTGCGTCAGAAGTGAAGGAAACTTGAGAGTTCGGTTAGCAAGTGAATCCCAAAGCAGGTGGAACCTCCTCCGAGCCATTAATAGTAGCAACCGTTTGGTCAAGCGCTCCACAATGATCAGCTTAATGACCAACATAACCATAACGCAAAGCTAGATGACCAAGACGCGAAGTCGATGACCCGACTGGAAGACTTGAGCCAAGTCACTCCAATCAGGATGAAGACCGGATACTGTGTAGATGAACCGGTTCCCGATGACCAATAGCACGCGTGGAATCCAAAGTTAAGTAATTATTACTAAATCCCCTCTGACGTAATACAGAATAAAAATTGTCAAATATTTCTCCAAAAGGGTTCTTAACCATAGAAAGTTCATATTTGTCCAGGTCGATCTGTGCATTGACATCGACATTTGCATCCTTGTGTACCAGAGGAATTGGTATCCCAATTCCTCTCGGAATACTCGCTGAAAACCCCAAAACCAGCTCACAGATCCGCCCGTCGCTCCTACAGTATCGGCATAAACAAAAACCTGTCCTATCCATTTTAGAGAACATGTTATACAGAACAGCAGATGTCCAGATAGTTAGGATGAGTTTTCCATGGATATTGCATATAATGCGGACAATTTTGCAGCTTTTAAGGTTTGTTGAGCGATATTTGAGATGTTTCAGTTGGTGACGGCACTGGTGAGCTCCTTGCAGCAAATAGTTCGCTGTTATGTGTTTTGCAGGATGAATGGCTGGTGGAAGTTAGCGCTTTTGTCAGCAAATAGTTGTGGTAACTATGGTATGTATTTGTACCTGTTTCAGTGCTCGCGTGCAATTGAATCAGTCGAGCTCGCACATGTGCACAGCCGGGACATCACCTTTTCACTTCAACTCGGCACATCTTTGCACCAAGCTCCAAGAGCAGGTCTGCGTGGTGTGCAATTCACAAGGACGGACGTCGACCGCATTGCCCTGTTCGGATACCCTTCACTCATGTCCCCAAGGGATGGTTACCCAAGATATCTGCTGAACGTGAGGCACCTCTGAGTTTTGTAGGATTAAAGGCGTTAATGTGGTTGACAGCCGGATATTTTTTATTTTAAATGGCCAACAACTCGATATGATCTTGTGTTGAACGTGAGCCCCACTGGCAGTTAGCCTAGTGGGCCACTGGTTCGTTCACTTCTGTGACGTGGGGACACACTCGACGAGTTCGGACGGGGAATTCATCACCAACGCCAAACGAGTGCGCTTCGATATCGTTGTCCTGTAGGATTGGCAGGGCTCAATCAAACAATCCTTGGCATTCTGGCGCTAAAGTGTTCGTCCTACCTCTTCCCTCAGCTTGAACCGACGCGCATCGATCAGCACAGGCGAGTGGTTGCAGGCAGATTGCGTGGATGCAGTTTCGGGATCAAACTTTAGTGCCGAGTTGAACTTCTGGCGGGAGCGTCAGATCCCTGGTGAAAGGGACGAAAGAAACGTGAGAGACTTGTCATGGTGATGCCTCCAAAGCAGCGGTGATCACCATAGTATGCTTCTCGCATAGGACAGTATAGCTCCCCTTAGCAGATGCTCCAAACTGGAGCCTCCATTCAACTCGGCTTCCTGATGCGATCAGATCTCTATCGATGTATTAATAGTTGCCGCCGAATACAGTACTGTACAGCAATCATGAATGATGTGTCAAATGCGATCAAGTTTAGCGGCTCGACAACGCGCCATCTGGCAATACTGTATACTGTACCTGCTGGTGACTAAACAGTTTTCGATTACTGGTGCTACTGTCGTACTTTGCACAAGTTGAGCTTGCACCAAACAACGAACGTCATCGGATACTCGAAGCAACCCACACCAAATGACAACGCATGCTCGCGGCAGCACTAAAATCCCTGCCGGATCAAGCCCATTCACAAATCTGCTTTGAACGCCACACTTCGGACGACAACTGCAGATCTACATCATGGTCCGTCTCACGTGGGCAATCACGGTGGCGCTCTGTGCGCGCCTCGCCGCGGCCGACTACGATTACCAAGCCGAGGTCTCGTGGCGCACGGGCAACGCCAAGGTCGACGCCCTGATCGAGACTCTGACGCCCGAGCAGAAGGTGAGCCTCGCTCACGGCGACGTCGACACGGGCGGCAACCAGCAGCAAGCTGGCTACAGCGTCGGGTACGAGTCGTTGGGCATCCCCGATATCCGTCTCACTGATGGCGAAGCCGGCGTGAACATCGTCGAGAACTCCACGGGCTCTCCGATGCAGCTGAATGTGGCCGCGACATGGTCGCTCGACGCTGCCTACCAGCACGGCGTGATCACCGGCAAGGAGTCGAAGCTGTTCAACATCGCGGTGGCGCTGTACCCGCGTGTCAACATCCTGCGTGATGTCTACGAGGGAAACTTCTGGCAGTCATACAGCGAGGACCCGTTCCTAAACGCTCGTCTGGGCGTGCAGGGCGTGAAGGCTGTCCAGGACCAGGGCACAATGGCGAACCCCAAGCAAATCGGCCCGTCCTACTCCGGTGCTAGCGGTAGCGCTTACAATAGCATCGTGGACATGCAAGTGCTAAAGGAGCTCTACTGGGTCGCACCGGGCACTCTTCTGCAGGAGGGCAACGGCGCCACGCTGATGTGCTCGTACACCAAGGTGAACGGCGTCCAGGCTTGCCAGAACCAGGACCTGTTCAACACGGTCCGCAACGAGTACAACAGCTCCGCGATTGTCATCAGCGACTGGGGAGCCACCCACTCGGCGGCGGAGAGCTTGATCGCAGGTCTGGATCTGGAGATGCCGACTGGCTCGGATTACTACGACGCGCTCTATGACTACATCTACGTGTCGAAGAACCTAAGCGAGTCCTACTTGAACCGCGCAGTGGGACACATCCTGGCCAAGTACGACGAGTTCGGGCTTCTGAACACGACCACCGACGGCTCGTCGCCCCTGCCGGCGGATGTTGTTGAGCAGCACGGAGAAATCTCGTACGACATTGCCGTCAAGTCTGGTGTACTGCTTAAGAACGAGAACAACGTGTTGCCGATCACGAACGGAACGTCGATCGCCGTGATTGGCCCCAACGGCGTGCAGTACACGCACGGCACGAACTTCGCCGAGCGTGCTTACGGCATCCCGGAGCGTCAGATTTCGACCTTGGAAGCGCTCAAGTCTCGCCTCGGCGAGGATGTTGCGAACACTGTAGGCGTGGACCAGGAAGGTTCGATCATTCCGTCCACGCACCTGCGCAATCTCAATGGTGAGCCTGGTCTAAGCCGCAATGACAGCAACGGCGACAACTCGAGCGATGTGATTGTTTACTTTACCGGAACGTCCGAGCTCCCGGCCGGTGCTTCATACACTTGGCAGGGACAGCTTCTCGCTGACACGACTGGCTACTACACCATTTCGTTCTCACGCGCTATCCCGAAGTGGGAGAACCACACCAACGTTGACTATGGCAGTGTCTTCGCTATTGGCACTTTGACTGTCAACGGCACTGAGTCTGATGGCTACCGTCTCTACGGCGATGGTGGTGTGAAGCCGTGGAGTAACTCGATTGCAACCCGCGATGGATGGGACAACATCAAGGCGTACGTCTACCTCGAGGAGGGCTGGCATGACATTAACGCCTATATCGTCGGTCTCATCAACGAGCCCACGTCAGTCCGTCTGAATTGGGTCACCCCCACTCAGCGCGCTACCAACATCCAGGAGGCTGTCGACATCGCTCAGGAAGTGGACACACCGATCGTGTTCGCTTTCGCGAACAGCCCGGCGGAGACGATCATGACGCTGGACGACGGCTTGGACGAGCTGATTGAAAAGATCGCGGCCGTGAACCCGAACACCGTGGTGGTGCTAAACAACGCCGAGCCGGTCGAAATGCCGTGGCTGGACTCTGTCGCCGCTGTGCTGGAGATGATGTACCCGAACCAGGAAGGTGGGTGGGCCACGGCTGATCTGCTGCTAGGCAACCACAACCCACAAGGTCGTCTGCCCGTCACGTACCCGACGAGCGTCAACACCTCCATGACCCGTAACCCCGACTACCCGGAGCGTATCCCGGATGCTGAGGAGAACATCACGTTCAGTGAGGGTATCAACAATGGCTACCGCTGGTACAAGTACTCCAACACGACCGTGCTGTTCCCGTTCGGCTACGGACTCAGCTACACGTCGTTCGACTACAGCAACCCGACCTTCCAGAGCTCCAGCTCGGCGTCGCAGTCGGACTTCAGTGGACACTACGAGGTTTCGGTGAGTCCCGACGATGCGGAGGTCAAGTTCAGTGTGTCGGTCACCATCACGAACTCTGGCAGTGTGAAGGGTGTCGAAGTGCCGCAGGTGTACATTGGCCCACCCTTGAATGCCGAGACCACGTACCCGGACATCCAGTTCGCTTCCATCGCCCTGGTCGGCTTCGGCAACGTGGAGCTGGAGGCCGGTGAGAGTGCGACGGTCACGATCGGCGTCCGCGAGAAGCAGCTGAGCTACTACAACGTGTCGAGCTCGAGCTGGGTGCTGGCCACCGGCGAGCGCCCGGTGTACATCGCGAAGAGCGCCGAGGACGTGATGTTCGCTGGCACAGTGCAAATCTAGACGACTGCGTAGATGCCGTGACGACGTCGGAATGGCGTTTTTAGGTCTTGTGATTCCCGACGCCGCAGTTGGTAGGCAGTCGAGGAATGCGCGTTAATGTTTCGTCTCGTCTAAAGATCTAAATAGCACATATGCTAACTTTTTACTATGCCGTAAACTTTATGTGCTTCCGGACTACGGACACTTTGAAATGGCCAATCAGCAAACGAGAAAATGGTATGACACAAAATTGATTTACAAACATCAAGTAAAAACGAAAGTAAATTTATTTCGTATAAATTCGCGTGAAATATGGCCGTCCGGACAGCTGTAGTATTATTTTCACAAAACTTCGCAAACCGCGAACTTTAAAAACGATTCGGTATTTAACTTCTGCAGATCAAATGGCTACATGTGATCCATCCGAATGTCCTCTTTAAGTACGAATTGCAGGCGAAATGACCGACGAGACGTCAAGCGTTGCGCCGACGAAGGCGGAGGTGCGCTCCGTCCGCAGTGCGCTGCGTCTGGGTCTCAAGAGCGAAGAGCTGCAGGTCCCTCCGACGGGCAGCCACCCGGCCGGACGCAGCGCCGATGCCGAGAGGGGCGCAGCGTTGGCAGCGGTGCAACTTGAGCAGCTCTTTGAGCGCACGGTGCGCTTCGGCGAGAACCAGTCGGGGCTGCTGTTGGCCTCCGCGGGCAGCGACCGGCGCGCGATCGTGACCCACGCCATGCGCAGTCTGCGCCGCAAGTTTGGCGGCTTCACGCTCGTGTACCTCAACGGCGTCATCCTACAGAACGAGCTCGAGGCCTTCAAGGAGATCATGGCGCAGCTCACTCGCGCCACCACCGTCAAGCATCCAGTACGAGCAGCACTGGAGTCGATGAGCCAAGCGTCGCTTTGCAATTGATTTGATTCCGCAGAGAATGACTAATACTGTATCACTCGTTGTCTGTGACAATAGATGCTGTCCTACTGGAACATGTACGAGTACCTGCGCAGTCTCCTCGTCACTAAAGCTGCTTGTGGGGACCACGTCATCGTCGTCCTGGACGCCTTGGAGCAGTTCGTGCGTGAAAACAGCAATGCGAAGCAGTTGCTGCTGTACAATCTGCTCGATTGGCTCCAGGTATCCTGCCTGCCTCAACGAATGATTGCTTAGACTGCTAGAAACCATGCTCACTTCAAGATTGCTGCCACTTTTTTGTTTGCAGTCAAAGGATGTCAAAATGGGAGTGCTAGGTGTGACTGACAACTACAACGTCGTTGACAACCTCGAGAAGCGAGTCCGCTCCAGGTACGCCCCCACTTCCGCTGCACGCATAGTGCGGAAAAAGTGCTCACATTTGGATGTGCTTGCATCTCATCGCCCTTGTACTAGATTCTCAAACATCCAGATTGTTGTCGAACGACCCTCATTCGCACAAATCAAGCGACTCCTTATCTACGCGCTTTCACTTGACACGTGTGACTGGAACAGGAATTGCAATTTACAACGACCCTCGTCCGACTATGTCACTGCCTTTTCCGACAGTGTACGCGAGCTGCTAACGACTCAAAGCAGACTCTTAACAAGTCTCGAATTTGATTACGATATTGGAAAGCCGCTAGCCTTCTTCTTGCGGCTTGCTGCCGCTGCAGTTTATTACCTGGATGTGAGCGCTCCACTTCTATCCGCGAAACATTTTCAATGTGCAAGGCACTTGCTGGAGCAGGATCACCAGCTTGCCGTGCTGGAAACTGTGACGGAACTCGGCATTGCATTGCTAATTGGTATGGGGCACCTGGAGAAAGCAGACCAGCGCGTTTTCACACTCGAAATGGTGTATGCTCGATGGGAGAACTTCCTTCGGCAACATGACATGCTCTCGCAGCTACCGACGCGCAGTGAAGCGCAAAGGCCCTCGAAAACCTACTACAGTTGAAGCTGGTCAAGGATGCTGGTGATGCTTTTAGGATTGGTCGCGGTGACAGCTCCTTCAAACAAGATGTTTCGCGTGCACTGCAGCCCGAGTTTCGAGCCGTGCATTTGAACTTTGCACCGCGAACGCTTGAAGGAATGCTGCGGAACGGAAGCATCAAGTGCTCGACACTCCTGAAAGAGTGGGCTATCAATGGCAGCTAATCGTCATAACCGCAGATCTATAAGAGGAAAAGTTTATTAGTAGACCTTCGCTCCCACGAAAGAAATTACTACCTCGCCTGCTTGACCTCGTACTTGGAAAAGCCAACGTCCAGACGATTGTTCGCGCAGAGAATGGTTGTTAGCATGGAATCCAATGCAGGTGGTGAAGTCAACTCGCAACCAATCCCATCACTTGAGCGCCCTTCGCTTGGCTGCTGCCCCATTGTCAACTACGTGTGAGTGATGAATCAAGGCTGACTCGTTATACATGTATCATGCATCGAATTTGCCACACTAACCTGATTGACATGCTGGTAGCAACCGCTCATCTACCGTTCTGCGCAAAGTGCGACTTGGCCAGCCTTTGACTTCGGCATTGCGCGATGTACGTCTATGATACTCTTTTGGATACAGCTCCTCTGAAGAAATATCGCTCGCTCACTTGTAGTTTATTTAATCCAACAGAGCCCAGCGAGTTTGGCTCCACCGCGACATCAAAAGCTTATAAGGCCGCTGCCATTGCTTTCTATATCCAGTGGCGAATTATCTGGTGTGGCTAGCATGTACCGCGAAGCTGCCATCACTAGGCCGACCACCTCCATGAAAACATTTACCAAAAACACAACATCCATTTCCGAACGTCTGAGACCACCATCCATTCGCTTCGGCCGTCCGGTGCAACTTCAGACGGAAGACGGGGACTATCTCCTCGTGGAAAATGACGGCACAATACGAAAAATGCCCCCGTCGTATCACAAGGACTCACGTACAGTGGTGACTCTCTTCCCAGTAGATCCACGAACGAGTACTGCTGGAACCAAGCACATCAAGAAAGGAGATTACGTTTTTATTGTGCAAGGCGCAGCACCTACATATTCACGGCATGGAACCGTATACGCCGATTCTCGACAGTTGAAGAAGCCACATGCAGTACCAAAACGGGAGTTGGTCGTGACGAGGAATCGTTGTCGCGTGATAATACCGACGATGCTGACCAAGTGTCCACTGTTATGTGGTGTCTGAAAGGTTATCCCGGTGATTCTCCTCAACATCTCGCGAGAGGGACCAACGCTTCAGTATTGAAACCTGATGCTGCACTTTCGACGCTTGAGAACCAAAAAGCTTTCTAAGCGGTGATGTATCGGTACTTTCACAAAATGAAGCTCAACTCTGCTATGACCTGCGCATACGAACCACTTCTCCCAAAAGGGCACCCCCAATAGCCCGGCCAGAGAAAAGTAGCGACAACGCGTCGGAAGAAGTCCATCCACTGAATAGCAAGCAATCTACCCACGATCCTTTGTTTGTGAACGACACCGATCTATCTATTTCTCCAATCCACTCGACACCTAATACTGTTTGGCTTCATCAGCCCAGCTTGCGGGAATCCAAGAATGCTGATCCAGCGGTGGGGTCGCCATTTTCAAGTAAGTGGGTGATACATGACGTAGAGTTCGAGAGAGAAAGAGCTCTACACCAGGTTCATCAAATGCGTCGGCCTCACACACGACACCCGCTTGCTCCAATGGACCCGTCAATCTTCGAAAAAGGCGAGTTTTGCATCAGTCAGGACCTTCCTCCGTCCGTAGCCATCCAAAATCTTCACGTTAAGGCCTTGGGGCCAGGCTGCCCCAATAATTACCCCAAAACACCAGAGTACGACGGAGTACATCAGGATAGTCAACGAATTGCAACCAACTCAGGTCATAAGTACCAGCACCGCGCGGCGCTAATTATTTCCCGCTTCTTCCGAAGTATTTGCCGACTCGATAACCCAACTGACCGTGCACGTGAAATCTTACGACGGCGGTGGCGAGAACGACACCCAGAAAAATACAGAAACCCCTTGTTTGAGCTGACAAACTATCAGCAGCTCCAGGTTCTACAGCTCTACAATCCGCATCTCTACGGATCGCAGCACCCCACACCCCCACTTGCCACAACTGCAACATCGATCCGTTTGTCACGCATCCCGCAGATGGAGCAACACAAGCACCTCAAACGGCAGCAAGTATTGGCACGGATGGATCAGGAAACAGCCCTTCTGAACAAGACCTGCCAACAAAAGACCCAGACGCCTACGAGCGCGGTGTTATTGCTTCACGAAATGTACCAACGCCGGTCATTGGCATCCCGAGAGCGGCCAAAAACTCGCATCCGTCATGAGCAAACGCACGAGCTCACTATGCCTGTACATTCCCCGCCAATTCACTACTACGAAGTGCCACACGCAGAACGCACGCTATCGGCTCGTACTATCAGGACACTTCCGAAATCCTTCAGTGAATCAACCATCCCGAGCTTCCGTAAGGGAATATAACAAAACACGAAATTTATTTTCCCAGAGCGCACTATTATCCAGAGCAATCATGTTTTTCTTCCACGACCTCTGTTAATTGTGTGCACAAGAGAAGCCAATTAGGCTTGCCACTGAAGCCAGCTGCCATCTGCTCGGGGACAAAATGAAGTGGCTCGTAGATCTTCAGCATTTTTCCAGGTGTCAATTTCAGGTACTCTGCAGTCTGCGGCGAAAAGAGAATGTCAAGAACTGGTACGATACGCGAGTGGCTCGCCTTCAAAATGCCAGGGCAGCTGTCTTCAACTCCGGTGCGACCTCATGGGTATGGCACTCGTACGCAACAAAATGATCCGACATTGCACAACGGCGTTTGGTACAAACCATCAAATATGGCCGCTCTTGAATAGACTCCACTGTGCCGAGGGATGACCTGCTTTGCTGCGGAAGTAAGTGCAGACCTTGCGATCGTAGCAAAGTCAAATCACGGTTACTCTTCCGAACCGCCTTGCGAACAACTTCACCAATACTGCCGCGGATCTTGGAGATGATTGCATCGGATTTGGACTTTCGATTTGTTCCAGATCCTATAGTACCGGGCTTCGTTGGCGAAAAAATTCTGGAGCGAACGGCTCGGCTCTCATCTGATGCTCGGTATCCAAAATAGCATCTTCGTCTGTTGGGCTTTCACCTAACTGCGTCTGAGCCTTAGCACGAGAGGCAATAATCCAATTATTCGTGTTAGTCTTCTGTCTTGATCAGCACACCTAGCAATATTGTAAGTAGCAATACCTGTGAGAATGAAGAGTTGTCATTGTCCGCGTTTTGTTGCTGCGAAAGCAGGTTCGCGCGTTGCAGCACATCTGACAAGAGTCGTCTCTTAGGTGCGTCGGGGCTATTGCTTTTAATACCATCCAGCATAATCGATCGATTGCGTTTGGATGGCGTAGCGGGCATCGATGTTCGTCTGTCATAGACATCACAATGCACATACGAGCATGCACCAGATAAACAACCGCTTGCCCCGTGGCATCTTAGGGCCCAAGGAATCTGACCTGTTTGCAGAAGACGCTTCCAGCTGCGAACGTCGTTTCTGGATGGCGCTCAACGACCTGCGGCGGTTGTTTGTGTCAGTCGCCGATGGTTTCCTCGAGCTCCAGCGGGATGGCCTGAGTCCGCCGCCTCAAAGCCCAGTTTCCTGTTGCTGATGTCTCTGGTTGGCGCTCGCCCCTTCTGGCTCTGCTTCAGAATTGGGCGTCGGCTGCCTGCATTGCTGCTGCCTGTTCTGTCACCCACCCGAGCCTCCGGCCTTTCCTGTTCATTAGGCACTGCAGCTCGTTTCGACTGTCGTGCGGAGTTTGCTGTCTCGGGCCCTGCACTCGTCCCAGGAGTCGCCGTCTCTGCTGACTGCTCCTGCAGGAGCGACGCGAATGGGTTCTCCTCCTCCGCTTCGTCTCCGCTGTAATCTACCGACATAATCAGTACCAGCGAGTTTGCGCCCTACACACGCCAAGCACAGAGGCCTACCGAGGTTGAAAAGCGGCTGCGGGGCGCGCGGGAAGACCTGCTTCTGCTTCTGCTTCTGCTTCTGCTGTTGCTGTTGCTGCTGCTGCTGCTGCTTTTGGGTTCGCTCTGCGAGGGGGCGGTGGTGCGGAGACCGCGTCGGGCGACAGCGGCCGCAGCTGCCGGCTGTGCGCGTCCGCGTCCAGGTCGTAGTACACCACGCGCTCGCCCTCGTCGTCTGCGAACCTGCGCTGCATCGTGGCCAACTCTCGGTGTGTCGGTTTGCGCGCGAACCCGGTTCAAAAGTCCAACTCGAAGTGGGTGAATAGAAAAGTATGACAAAATTCCAGTGGGTTTTTAACGTCCGAAAACTAATCCTATGACTCTATGCAAAGTGCTGGGAGAAGTTCACGTGAACGGGGACTGAAGACCCGGTCAATTAGTCGAACGATATTGCCCCCTCCAGTCGCGCTTTTTAGAACGGTTGACTTCGGCAGGCAGGGTGCGTATTCAGTGACGAGGCTGGACCGATTTCTGCCATTCCCAAAGCACTGAGCCTCCACTGTGGATAACACGTTTCAGCAGGTGCTGGAATTTTTTTACAATGCATTGCAGTTTCGATAGCTACTTATGAATGAAGATCCTACTTGCAGCCAAGCCACGCTTCCACCTCTGGGTCGCAGGGATCGCCAACCCCACGCTCGATCTGGAGCTTGCGCATATTCGTATAATCTGGAAGTACGACACAAGTGATCACTTGCATGCGCATGTTGTAGCAGATGCCTTGAAGCCCATCCAGAGAGCATTCCTTGAACAAAATGCTACCACAGAGTTCATCTGAGGTATACTTCGACGGCGCTGCCGCTTCCAAGTCCAGCGCGAACGAGTTCAAGCAAATCGCGCTCGTAGGCAGCGACTCAATAAGCGCCTTGTCCTCAGCCGAAATGCGGTCATCGATGCACGTCATGGGATACTTCTCGCCGACCCGGGGTATGCATTGGAACGAGGTGGTGTCACAAGCCCCAATATAAACCCGTTGCAACATGCCGCACTCCGGTAGAGCAGTGTCAGATATTCTAGGTTCACCAACGGCTTTAGCGAAGGCAGGGTCGCGGCTCTCGTCGCTTCGACAATTTGCAAACTGGTGAGCTTCGAGAGTCCTTCCAGGCTAGGCAATTCACGCATCGAGCTCACAATCGCCAGAGCCAAGTACCGTAGTTTCTTCAGCGATGAGACGGACGGAAACTCCTCGACGTTGGGGATGCCACCGAAATGAATGAAAGTGAGGTGAGGCATGTTGTCGAATGTTCCCTCTGGTATCGTCTGGAGTCTCCTGCTCGTATAGTCTCCCTCTAGGTGACTGCATCACGCAAGAATGGGAAAACAGTCAGATCATATCGTAAGTGCGGGTAACATGCTTGTACTGATAGCGGAAACGACGAAAATATTCGAGTTAGTGTTCCAATTGACTCACAGATATTCGAGGTGAGAGAACTCGCTCATCCACGTGGGTAGTCGCAAGGTTTTGGTATATACGAGAATAAGCTGTTCAAGTTGATGACAGTTATGCAGTTCCTCTGGCAGCTCTGGAAGGGCACGATTAATGATCTGGATGATTCGCAGCTCCCCAGCTACGGCAAGCTCTGCCAACTTTGACGTTGTATCCTCTGGTTCTAGCCACTCCGCGTAGGTGCGAGGTGTGGTCTGACGATCTACGAAGACCAGACAACTGCAATGCTCGGAGCCAAAGTTCCACCGATAGCTGATTACCACACATTTATCGTACTTGCTGCACACTGCTTCGCTAGATCTGACCGACCCGACGGAATACACGAAGATAGCAGAACCAGCAGCAAAAAATACCAACGAGAGCAGAGCTTTTGAGAGGAAGTATTTCCCAATCTTGGGTTTTCGTGTCGATACTGCTTCAATCTTCCGTGTTATTGTCATCCTGAGACTTTTGGACCGAGTCTTTGGGTTGTCATCTGCCTCCGGTTGCACAAGAGCTTTTCGAACTCGCTCAAGACGCCGCTCGTGGTAATTGTGAATAAGTGTCGTAATGATCTTCCGCCACTTATATAGTGAGAGCAGGTTGAGAGCGGACTTAAAGAATAGTGCGTCGCCTGTTGAAAACTGCAGGTAGTGAAAGGCATTGCAGAAACTCGAAATTTGCGATGGATCTCCAAATAGTCGAGCGATCGTATCGAAGGAGCCACCGCTGATTGTCTCGGTCTTTGTCTTGAACTCCTCGCGATCGAATTCGAACGAGTACATGAAGTATATGAGCACCACCAGAGGCGCAAACACAGCAAAGAACAGATCGTAACTGAGCAAAGGGGTTAGTAACGACTGCAGTTTGTACGCGTTGATATGCAGCACGTACGTGTAGTAGAGTCTGGCGATGATCAAGTTAGGGTCAACCACGTAACGCTGGGACCGATAGCAGGCAACCAGCCAGTTGCCTAATAAAAGGACGGAATAGGAGTATACGATGGGGGTGGGAAATCCGCGACCGAGATACGTGAACAGCGTAGTCGTCTGGAAAATGAGCTTCGGGAGATCCAGGGCTGCAGTCTACAGCATATAAATGTAAATTCAGGAGCACGTCAGTATATGCTTTCCATTAGTGCCGTGCTATGTTACATGCATGAGTGCGTCAGGATTAAGTGCTCAAACAACTTACGTAGTAGTGATCGCGGACGTCGCCTGTAAGGCTGCACTTGCGCCATATCCACAGGATATAGTTTAAGATTTTACTTTTCTCAGATTGCTCAATACGTGTACCCCTTGAACAACTGAGCTAGCTGCGTTGCTCGTATCCATGGTGCCGGTGTCAGTTTTATCTTGATACCCAACGCGGAAGAAAAATACCATGATCACCACCAAACTGCTGTATCCGACTCCGAACAATGCAAGCATAACCGCAGATGAAATCACGATGGCGTCGTCTGGTATTGGAAGAAGCCAGAACTCGCCATTGTCAAACTCAGTCGTGTTCATCACGGTGTTTGCCATGTCAGTAGCGTGCACTTGGATGTAAGCCAAAGTAAAGATCCAAATAGCCGAGAGCACAAAGACAATTATCATGGGCACCCCCAAAATCCAAATACATCATAGAACGAAGCGACTTCAGCTATGACATGGTCAACCACCGAAGGTCGCGGATCGAGCGGTGTTCTTAGCGACATCCTAAGCATGAAGTTTCTCGGTGATTCAGCGACCACGGACTGCTTCGCGGGTCGCCCCTTAGGCTGCCCATGAGAGAAATTATGCTGCTGGCCCTGGTCCACCTGACTATCTTCGACTCTAGTGACGCCGTCTGTTCTTAACACGAGATCCGCAACTTCCACCGGGTCGCTGCCGGCGGTAGTGTCTTGGTGAGGTTCCTCCCCGTCATGCTGCACAAGCATCTTCAGATGGTGTCAAAACCAAGATGGGGGAGGGGCACCCCTCAGGGGCCCCTATTCGAACAGGCACGATGAGAGTTTTTTGCTGCCGTGGATTCGAAACGGAGGGCACAACTACATTGTATTTTGCCTTTTAGACTGCTGTGCTGCCGACATTCCTTATCTGTTAAGTCGCCTCGAAAGAGGTAAATGGTCTGACCCCGTTGGTGCCCCCGGATGAACATACTAATACTTTCTGAGTTTCAACATGCTGCATCTCAACGGATACCTTGAGTTTAACCCTAAAAATTCATCAAGGTGCTGTTGTGTGCAGTCAAATGCCGATCATGGCTGTCTATGAGACTCTGCCAACAGGTCATGATCGGCACACGATAAGACAGACATCACTACATGCGATGCATTTAATTCGCGAGATAGTGTAAACAGCGATACCTGCTCGCAACGCACCCAGGTTTTATTGAGTCTACGAGCAGCCAAGCCAATCCTCAATTGTTGGGTCGCAGACATCTCCGTCACCGCGCTGGATCTGGAGCTTGCGCATCGTGACGTAGTTGGACCTGGGTATGCATGAAATGACTTGCATACGGGCGTTGAAGCAGATCCCGGTACGGTTTCCCACCGCGCACTGCTTATAGAGAACGCCACCGCATTGGTCATCGGATGAGGATTTCGTAGGTGCCGAGGCTGCGATATCCGTCGTCAGGTTGGTTTGGCACACGGTGGCTCCTATGGTGTGTAGGTGCGTCAACTCTGAATCGATAATGCGTTCGCTATTGCACGTGATCACCGGCTCGTCTTCACGTGGAATGCACTGAAAATCCGCAAGGTCGCATTTTCCAGTGATATAACCATCGCAGCATACTTGGTTTCGACTCATCAACACCATGTGCTTCAATCTCGTTAGTGTGGAGAAGGACGGCAACCGAGGAACATGCGTGGCATCGTTGATACTTAGTGTATGGAGATAAGCTAACCCATTCAAATCTGGCAGCGAGGTAAGTGAATGCAAGACTGCCATTCCCAGATAGCGAAGCCCGTGCAAGTTCGTGAGCCGAGGGACCAAGGAAAGCTTTCGAATGCACCCCAAGTGCAAGAAAGCTAGCTCGGGCATGTTCTCAAACAAATTCGGAGGCATGTACTCCAACTGCTTTGGAGTGAAATCACCTTCAATATGTCGGTGTCATGGAAACAACAGCAAAACGATGAAAATGTCAGCGACGCGCAAAGCAAAAACAGCGATTTACCATCAGAAAATAACCGTACAGACAGACGAGTTTGTTTAGTCCCTTGGCCCATTCAGGTAGACGGATTGTTCTGGTGTAGATAAGAATGAGGTTCTCGAGCCCATGGCAATTGCTCAGCTCCTCCGGAAGCTCTGGCAACGCTCGATTGATGATCTGGACGATTCTCAGTTCTCCAGCTACGGCCAAGGCCGCGAGATTCTCGGTTGTATCGACAGGATCAAGCCACTGCGCTATGTTGTCGGGGTGGTTTCTCGGTCTACGAATACCAGGCACGTACAATGAAAGGCTCCGATATTCCATTGATAGCTGACAACTACACACTGCTTGTACTTCGAGCATAGATTTTCGGTGGAATGAACTGATACAAGAGAATAGATGAAGATGGCCCATCCAACCAGCACGAACAAGGAGGCCGACATCAGTTGTAGCATCTTAAGGTTTTTAGCCAAATGCGATTTCACCGGAGACTTTGTTTCTTCCATAGAGCTCGAGGGATGAGATCACTTTCATTGCCGTCTCTTTTGTTTTTGGACTGAGTGCCATGCCGATCCAAATGTTTGTCCAGGCACGTTTGTGAACGAGAGTTATAATAATTTTCCTCCATTTGTAGAGCGACAAGGCATTGAGGATGGACTTGGTTAACAATGAGCCGGTGTCGGTGAACTGCAAGTAATGAAAGGCACTGCAAAAGCTCGCGATCTGCGCAGGATTTCCAAATATTCGCGCTGTGCGGTCGAACGATCCTGCGTTTAATACGTCCACACGAGTTTGGAACTCAGCACGGTTAAACTCAAATTTGTAAATAAAGTATACCAGCACCACGAGTGGGGCAAACACGGCGAAGAAAAGATCAAATCTGTTTTCAATGACCGACAGCGAGCAACAACGACGTGTTAGTTCTGCGTTAATCTCTTAAAGCATCAAGCACACTCAGCTACGTCTTACGTGTAGAACATTCGCGCGATGATAAGGTTGGGGTCGGCATTATGGTGACGATAGCGGGCGAAGCCCACAATCCAATTGACAAGCAAACATGTCGAGTAAAAGTAGATGAGCGGCTTAGGAAATCCGTGAGAAAGGTACGTGATGAGAGTTGTCGTTTGGATGATCAGCTTAGGGAAATCGAGTATGGCGCTCTGCCACACAAGTTTTAGTGAAAATCGCGTAAGATCCACCTAATACAGCTGAACAAAGGGACAAACACCTGAAAATACTCACGTATGGTTGGTGATAGCGGCCGTGCGGTGCCGTGACGTGACTATGAAACCATTCTGAAGATCTTGCCAAACTGCTTCTTCTTCTTTGCGCGTTTACAATCGAGTTCGCTGTTGTGTGATTTGTATCTGTGCGTATTCTTGAGGGAAAATCTACGATGGTATTCTTTTTAAAGCAAAAGATAAACACCATGTAGACCACGACGGCAAGGTAGCCCAGCCCAAAAGAACCAGCAATACCACAGAAGACGCGACAAAAGTAGTCGATGGTTGAGGAAGTAGCCAGAACTCTCCATTGTCGAACTCACCCGTGTGCATGATTGTGTTGGCAATTTGCGTCGGGAAGACCTAAATGGCGGCGAGCATGAATGTCCACAGCGCTGATACGATGAAGACGACCACCATCGGAATCCCTAGGGCCCCGAAGACGGCAGTAAACAACTCAGCAGCAATTTTCGATCTCGAGAGTTTTCTCGCCTTCATCGTCGCAGAAGCTGGAGCTGTAATCGTCTCGAGCCGCTGAGTGGTGGTGCCACCCACGCCATCCGTGCCCAATACGAATGACATGACATTTGTGCGTCCGATCGACTGTGGATCTCGCTCGGACGAGCCATCGTTTATTTTGACCATTGTGAAGCGCTGCTGAATCCAGAGCGATGAGGAAGTATGCAGCGAATCGCCTTCCTTATTAAGTGAAGCTCTGTGTTTCGAACCACTTGAATAGTTTAAGTGCCTTTTCGCACACCATCCAAAGTACGGCGCTGCCACTTTAAGTCCAGCGGGAACGAATTAAACAAATCGTCCTCGCAGGCAGCGACTCACTAAGCGCCTGCGAGGTGGTGTCACACGCCCCCAACATAAAACCCATTTTGCAACATGCCGAACTCCGTAGAGCAGTGTCAGATACGTCAAGCTCACCAGCGGTGTCAATGAAGGAAGGTATTATTTGGAACCTGGCGAGAGTCCTTCCAGACTAGTCAATTCATGCATCGAAAGGATGGATGGCCATGTGAGAGCTAACCCTCCTAGTTTTCATCATCTTACCTTTAAAAACACGTAAGCCCTCAATCCCGCATGCGTGGAAACAAGCTGTTGCGAGAAGACAATTGCTTATTGGTGGGGACGATGTCGAAGCAATGACATCCGCAGCCAGGATGCAATGGATGATATTCTCACAGTCTCCACTGCCAAATCAAAAGGCGTGACGGGCCAAGAACAACGAATCTCCAAAACATGCAGGCTGCATCCGATTCGCAAGGAAGATCATTTGAAGCAGTACTGTAACGTTCACTCGATTTCATTGGTGCCGCCGAACGATGCGTCGTTCACTGTCGCGGGAGCATTTAGGTGAACGTACATGTCGAGCGGTTAGCTTTTGGAAAATAGGCTCATGCCGCAGGATTGTTGCTTGACCTCCAGACTAAATCGACGCAACTCAGCTAATCAATACTCGGTACAGAAGAACCCAACCAGTCGATGCGCGCATTGAGCCACTTAGTCTTCAAAATCTCTTCAAGCGGTGGCGAGCCATGACCACCACTGCTCCCGGAATTCTCAATAGGAACCGATTTGCCAATAAACTCTGTAGACTTCTCGAGCGTCACCCGGCATTTGGTAAGCTGAGGATGTCGACCGCTGCCCTGACCTTCTTTACTTCCCAGCCCATTGTAGTAAAACCAGTCAAATGAAAATACCGTGTCTGGCGTCAGCGTCGCTCTTGTCGGTGTCGAACTTACCGTCAGCATTTGATTAGTTGGAGGATTTTCCGGGGCAAGATTAACAGCATCGCCCCATTCTTCAGCATCAAATTGCGCTTGCAGTTCCCGTGCGAGATCAGAATCAGACCGCAGACGAGAAGCTTGCGCTCCCGCTGCAATATTATTCGTGGCATCGTACTCTCCGGACAGTGCCAACTCAAAGTCTTTTGTATGCAACAGGACCGAAATGACCTTCCAGTATTCGTCCCAGAGCACGATCCCGGCACCGTTGGAGATTTCCAATTTGTTCAAGAGCCGCGCCATGCAGTACTCGTTTGAGAGGATCTCGGAAGCCACCCCTAGCTGCTTCAGCGAATCTGCCAACGAAGCCATCTGCATAAAGCCCGTCTCCATGGGATCAAAGGCCTTGAACACTCGTTGCACGCGTTGGAAGATCTGCGCCGACGCCGATTCCTCGCATACTCGAGCGTCCAGAGCAAACCCGACGCTAAAGTGCGACGAGCTTCCAATCACCCAGACGGGAAACTGCGGGGACTTGTAGTAGCTGCCCACTTGACAGTACCGGAGCGCCTCCAGTTGCGTCAAGTAGCCCACGCGAGCACGCTGCGGCACGCCATGCAAAAACAGCCCCGTGTCCCCCATGGGGACGCTCCCGTCGAACACGTTGGACACGGCCTTGCCCGTGAGCAGCAGGTTCAGCAGCTCCTGCGTGCAGTGGCCGAAGGTGCCAGTCAGTGCGCTAGTCGGGTCGTCCATTTCTCCGCGCACAGCAGCCACGCCCTTGGTGCGCAGCGCGCTGAACGTGAAGTTGAGGACGCCGTGGGGGCTGCAGAGCGCCATCTCTCGCTGGACGAGCGCCAGCAGCTCCTCTGGCGGCGCGTCGCCCGTCACAGCAGCCACAGCCACAACGTGCTCTCTGTAGACTGCCGTGGCCTCCTCCGTGGACGCTGCTGCGTCGCGCACCACGACGCGCACGGCCCGCTCGCCGGCCCCGTCCGCGCACTGCAGCAGCACTGAGCTCATGGCCTCGACCAGCAGCTGCTGGCGCGCGGCATCGTCTGCAACACTGTCGTCTCCGTCCAGCAGAAGCTGCAGCTCGTGGTCGCTCAGCGTCTCGCGGCGGCGGACGAACAGGAAGCGCCGCAGCAGCTCGGCCTGCACCGCTGCCAGCACGCCGCAGGGCCCGCCGTGCGCTTGCTCGAGCCCCAGACGGAAGCCGCGCCCCCGCTGGAACACGAAGCCCTGCTGGGCCCAGCGCCGCGAGTCGTCTGCGCTGCCGCCCGCCGCCGGCCACAGCAGCCGCAGCAGCTCCGCGACCTGCTCGGCGCCCAGCTCGCTCATCTTGAAGGGAAAGTGGGCTGTTAG
>JAAVTI010000285.1:0-24761 GCA_011947335.1 Phytophthora constricta
GTTGATGAGGGTAGCAATATACCCCTAACCATACCCACTGCATCTCCGAGCACCTCGCTCGTATCGCATCAACTGTAGCGATTCCGACGGAAAAAATAGGGACGCCATTGCTCAATCGGAGCCTTCGCAATCGTTGATGAACCAAGAGCTGCCCATTTCAGCCAATGCTGGAACTGCAAGGAGCTTGATAAGCCCCCCGCCACAGTCGAGCCTATTCGAATCTGACGCTACCGAGCAGACAGCTTTAGCTCCCTCCTCTGGCGGCAACCAGATCATATTTCATGGAGAGAATACTGATGGACTACAGCATATGCGCGTGATGAAGCTCGATTTATGTCTAATTTTCAGGGTAGCGAACTTCCAACTCTACCTCACGTCGGCATCGAAGCTGGAAATGAAAATCGTCGTCTTTCTTTGTAGTACGGCAATTCACACTCACCTACACAGGTGAGTGTGAATTGCTGCTCCAAGGAAAGACGACAACTTTCACGTGGGTATGACACATGCACTGGTCGAGTATAATTCTGGTAGTGAAACACGAGGCAATGATTCTACCGAAGAGCGCCAGAGTAAGCGCCCTCGTCTCGACGTCGGATACAAAATTGCTCTCTCAGCGAGTGAGATGCCACAAACCTATGAGGAAGCCATGGCGTCACCACAAGCTACTGAATGGAAAGCTGACATCCGTTCGGAGCTCGGTTCCCACATAAGGAATCATACGTGGGATATTATCCGGCGCCCTCCTGGAGTGAAAATCATTGGGAACAGATGGTTGTTAACCCTTCTAGCCCCGTATGCTGTATTATACAGCAGAAGGATTTGTAGAGGGTTTAATATGTCGGCAACTTCGTAATAGCAAATTTCCTCGCATATACGTTTCTGTATAGGGCTACATTTGAAATAAGAATGCTGGGTGGAGTCACACGTTCGGTTTAGGGTCGCACCGTCTACACACGAAATAGCGAGATAGAGATTCCTGTCGTTTGACTTATCCCGCATCCTACAGCGCAAAGACCCCCCTTCGGTTCCTATACAATAAGCAAGTCATTTGAGGAATGAACTCAGCTAATGTACATTGCTTGGAAGGGCAGACAGCCCACTGCCCTGGCGGCGGTATTCTCTACAAGTGTCCAGGATGCCCTGCGTAGGAAAAGGAGCGTGTTGACGTTTTTATCGTTACGGCGACGTGTGTTTAGCTTGATGAAGATTTAAATGCACTAATGAATGATGGCGTGTACGTGATATTAAATAGATAAACCACATGAGGAACGAAGGCTGACTGTGCGTTGCTGTAGCTGTTACTTCAAGGGTTCCATCGTGGACCCAGCGCCACATGCACCAGCTCGAAGCCCACAGCGAGCTAGATCTTCGCGTCCACGATGTACTGACCCACTTGACCATTGAGCGAGATTCGCGCTCGCATTTTTGCACTAATCGAGAATACAGCGGAGTAAGCAAATTTGCCGGCACACAAGCCGACGCGTTCTACGGCGATATATGCTGCGGAAAAGTCGGCCTCTGTGTCGGCGTCTGCGGAGCTGCCACGGGTGCTCTGTACCGAACAGCAGAACGTGCATCTGGTATGCTGTCGAATACAGCAGAAGGTGGCTTATCGCGACCTAATAGAGCAGTAGATACAGTGTTAGCAGAGTAGGATGATCCCAACCACGATGTTCACGCTGAGAGTGCCACGTACGGTTCCGACGGCTTCGTGATAAGCGCCACATAGCGCACCTACCTGGCGACGACAACTGAATGACTCAAAGGAGGTTATAATCTTGCGGATGATGCTCGGTTGTCTGTGACGGTAACTCTCAGCTGTGCAACACAGTGAGGCAGTCCGCTAACGGTTACGCGCTCTTTGCTCCTAAATCCCCCTAGCATGACGCATGGAAGAACAACACAGACACGGAGACGTTAGGGGTGTCTATAAATGCACACACAGATAGAGACAGAGTAAGAGAATGCATACCCGTTGCTTGAATGCACTTCTTGCGGAGAAAAGTTTGTCCATTTGTTGTTGTGCACATACTTGTATTACAAATGGACAAAAGTTTTCTCCGCGCAAAACTCGCCAGCGGACTACACGCCTCCTCGCCACTCGTTTTGGCGCGATACTAGCCCAGGATCAACACTCTAACCATCACTCTGCATATTGCTTTAGCAAGGGTACCTATATTGAGAGGTACTTCGCGCGGCCTTGCACAGCCCGTTAGCCAATCAAAGCTTTAGGATGGTCTACGTCATGGGGATTCTGCTGGATGTGCGCTACAACAGATTAATTCTGCCAGGAGAGGCAAGTATACTGAAATCGAGTTTATTTCCTTATGCTGTATTATACAGCATAAGGGGCGGGGCTAGAAGGGTTAAACCCGATGGAAAAGGCAACATCACGCGGTACAAGGCGCGATTGGTGGCGCTCGGGTTTCTACAGACACTTAGCGTAGACTACTCTTGGAGTAGACTAAGGGGCCAGCTTTCATGTCGACGGTTGAGCGCTCCAATCGCAATGCGATAGATGGTCCAATTCTGAAAGTCAGCGAAGACTCCTTGGCTATCACACAAGTGGCGCGAACTTTGCTGTAGCACAGCGCGGCCCCACTGAGACGTTTCTGCTCGATGTTTGATATGGTCGATTACAGGTTGAAGTTGTTGTTTCAAGTATCTTTTGAATAGTCTGGTTCGTTGTTTTCGAAGTGCCGCTGCAAGGTTGCGCGCTACTGTTGGAACCGATGTTTTCTATGGATAAAGTCCAATGCCGGGGTGAGCTTTGAACGCGAATCCGACCACTCACTTCCAAGCTTGTAGTTCAAGGAAGTCATCGCTCCGACTAAAATCTGCATCTACCTACGTGATTTTCCAGGTCCATCCATCGTTATTCCGTCCCATATGAAATAGGGGAGCCCCTCGCTAGCCGAGATCTTAGTCACGGAGATAATGGGGCTACCTCGGTCGGTCTGTAGTTCCCACCGCAAAGAGATGATCAAATCTGGCATAACTAATGGCTGAAGAGGGTGCTCTGCAATTCTCCATCGTGTGAAGTAGTGGAGGGGGTCGTGGTCTTCCCCTCGTCTTCGACGTGGCTGGTAAGCGTGATTGCGTCCGTCAGGTCCCTTCGATTCAGTACCTTTTGTAGTAGCTGGCTCTCGTTTGGCCCTGTGCTTGCTTTTCGCTTGGTCACACGATCCCGGGCGAGGTTAAACACGCAGGTAAAGTCCCCTCCCATAATGATTGACTTGTGTCGTGATATCCATGGCTCTAATTCCGCGAAAAATTGGTCCTGCTCCGATCGCGCTGCCGGTGCATACACATTAAGGATAATCCAGTCATCAAGCTCCACTGCCATAATTCTTGATGTCCAGCTAGCTTCTTGCCACGGTTTGATTCGGCCGCTAATTTCCGGTGAAACAAGGATACCAACACCCGCCGATCCTGTTGATGTTGTAGTCCAATAGCTTAGGGGTCTATCAGTTTGTTTTGCGCTCCACGTGCGCTCCTATAGTCCGCATGTGTTTTGAATTTCTTTATATGTGTGTAAGTGAGTATCATGGAGCAGAAGAATGTCGGGACTGCGTCGGCCTTTTCTCCTTCTCCATCCACTCTCCAGTGTCGTCTTGAATAATTCCGCAAAACCAAGAAGGTTTTGCGATACAATGGTAAGTTTGCTTTTCCAGGTCCCGGATTTGCGTTGCTGAACCGGAGGTTCTTCAAACAATGCCGCGAGATTGTGTAATTCACTGTAGTAATTCCTCCGGGGTCTGTTATGTCAGGCGAGACGATTACCATATTAATTAGTATGATGGCGAGGCAGATCCCTCACAAGCTCCCGGTGGACTAGGAGATTGTTTGTTAGACGCAAGGAGCGTCTCCAGTTGAGTCCGCAGACCCGCAGAGTCTTGTTGCTGCAAGATCGCGCGAATCGCCGGTCGTCTTTCTAGACCGCGAAAAGTATTTTCAGGTGCTCAATTGTATTCCTCGGTTGGTTTGTCGGTGGGTCAGCAAGCAGCATGTGGAATTCAGCGGTGTAAACCGTCGCTGCTATATGAGCCTGGATAACCTTTGGGTAAGATCCTTTCGACAAAGTTTGAGTAATTCAATTCGCCCAAACTTGAGCTTTTTACTGCGTCCAAATCGCAGTAGGGTGTAAGTCTAATACTGATGCGTCCGCTGCTGCTTGGGCCCGAAACTCATTAGAGCAGGATATTAACCACTGCTTCTGCGTTGAGGTTTCCAGCTTATTTGCTAGTTTTCCAGACAATGCAAGATGCAGTCTAACCGGGCTGGCTGGGTCCATTGATCTACGACCGCGTCTGTCATATAACTCAAAACGTAGCCAGGTGAATCGAACTGCTGCAGCAGGTGTAAAGGTACTTGAGGTGCTTTCGCAACAACTCCGCGCCGCATTGACGTGGTCGTCGGCAGGCTAGGAAAGGGCTCCGTGGTGCCAAGTTCCCAGGCCTGCTGGAGACTATTCCACTGTTCTTTCAAACAGTATTGCTTTCTATAAGGTGGCACCCTCATCGACAAAGCCGCCGACACAGAAATGCTGTGGCCAATGAGCACTTGACGCACCCAAATGTTGATCTCCGTCGACGGGTGTCGAGGAATCCTGAGTCCATTTGGAATCCTCTGAGTATTGTTCACTTGGTTCCGAAGGCGTGAAAGTCGACTGGCACCCCGTTCTCAGGAGCTCGTTTTGCCATGCTTTCAGCGTGATCTCGGCTACCTCAGTGAAAGTCGGTAGACTTCTTGCTTTTTCTGTATGCCTCTTCGTATTGCATCGGTTGTAGCTTACATCTAGCACAAGGTCAATTCCGCCTACGAACCGAAGAGCAATTAGTCAGCTTTAAGTCGCTGGATAGTGATGTCGCTAAGGCGCTCTAGACGCGCTTCTTCATCTAGAGCGGCTTGAGGTGGAAGTGCCCAAGAAATAATCTCGTTGGTTAGTGGTGTGAGCGTAGCAAAAGCAAATCGCGACGTGACTCGCGAAACTAACAGGTATGGCTGCTCTCCTTTGTTTGCAGCAATACCTTTAGACCGCCACTCAGTAACAACCATACTGCTCAAGGTTTCTCCTTGCACCTTGTAGACTGTAGACGACACCGCGCAAACCAGCGGAAACTGCTCCATTTGAACGCTGAGAGAACTGGGAACACTGTTTATACATCCAGCTAATGCAACATCGCATGCTTTGTAGGCTTTGGCGTCGAAAATCGGGAAATATGTGTGCATCATCGCACCCCATCGTAGCGGTTGCGGTGCTTCCGCGCTCGATCCTCACAAGCACTGCAGGAGGAGGTAAGCGTGGCACCTTTACTGTCATGTCTGCTATATCGTCATGTACCAGGCGAAAATTTGTGTCGAGGTGAAACAGAATGGTTTCCAGACGTTCAAGGGTGCCGTTAGCTACCAAATTTACTGCCCGGTTGTTCTGCGTGACTTGAAAAGGCATCCCAACGATGAGATCCAGATAGGGTGCTAGTCGGCCAAACTTTGTGTCCGGAAGCTGCATAATCATTCTAACTTCAGACCTTCGGAAAGCGTTCAATTTCCCTTGAAGTTTGCTACGACACGGACGGGATAATCGCCTTTTGGTTATCGCTTTGCTGCGGTGGAAATGAACAGGTTATTATTGGAAACTCTCGTTGCGTTATCTGGCGTCACAAACGTGCTCACTGTATGCTCCATCGCCTCCTCCAAAGGTTTGTCATTCGTGATGACACGAGAATTTACAAGACGGATGAATTCGGGTGTCCACACTCCAAGGCGGGCTTTCTGACAGCCGCGACCCCATTCAGGGTCTCTTTGAAACCGAACACATTTTTTTTCTTTTAAGACGACAACTTCCTTAAATTCACGCTACAGGTGATAGCCAGCGAGCTCGTTGGTCGCCACTTTGGTCCTTTGAGAGGGGTCTTTGTAGATTGATTCACCACCAACCGGGGCAGTTGCAAGAAGTCGCCCACAAGAAAGATATGCACGCATCCAAAGGCAACGGATGGGACTCGCTTAGCAATGCGCAAACATTTGTCCCTTTGTGGGAGCTGATACTTTCGCATCATCGGAACTTCATCAAAAATCAAGCTGAGATCTGCTATATCATCACACACTCGTTGCATTCGAAGCCGGAGCAAAAGCCCTGCTAGGGTTCTTTCATCAATAGGGGTGTCAGAGTTGCGAAAAATGGGTTCGAAATCCCATGGGATTTCGAGGCAAAACCCCATGGGATTTTGGACCAAAATAGCACATCTGCCAAATCACCTACCTCCGGAGGTGGGTGGTTTGGAAAGTGTGATTTCGTGCGTAAATCCCGGATATGTCCTTTGACAAGGGCATATCGGCACCGCGGATGCCGGCGCATTAAGGGCGCTACGGCGGACACCTCCGGTTGCAGACCTCGCTGGACGACTCGAGTGCGCCAAGTGAGTCGTCCAGCGAGGTCGGCTGCCGATAGCCAGCCCCAATTCAACGTGAGTAAGCCAGCCCCAATTCAACGTGAGTACGCATATCGCTTATCTCACGTCGAACCGGGGTTCTCCGGTACGAGCGATGGAAGTGGGCGTTATATGTGCGTTTGCAGTGTGTGCCCTGATCGGGTTGACGGGGCGCTTTGTACCTGCTACATTATTGATTACAAGGATGTGCACGAGGGAGAGCAGCAGTGTAGCAACAAATATAATAAATTGAACGTGTGCTTAAGATTTTCTACTTATGCATTAGTTTTACTCTCTATGGCACGCATAGCAGCTCCTTTGTTACTCGGCACTGCAGGTCAGTTGCTGCGGCGTCACCTTGGCCACCCCTCTGCATTGACGAGGTCGGTCAGCAGCTAAAACGGGCACACAGTCTTCGCCGCGAGCGGAGTATGCTCTATTTACCAAGCCAAATCACATAGGTGATTTCGCTGGCAACTCTGACACGCCTTCATTCATTAGTCAAACTCCATGCTATTTCGGTCCGAAATCCCATGGGGTTTTGCCTCGAAATTCCATGGGATTTTGAACCCATTTTTGCAACTCTGACACCCCTAATAATCGTTGCGGCTTTCCCAGTAAGAGCTGCCTTGATAACAGCTTGAGAACGACCCCAACTCTCGCAAATTGCCTGAATAACCGCCACAATGCGACTTTTGCCCGTGCCCCTTCGCCTACGAGAAACATTAGGAGCTGTCCATCACTAAGTATCTTATCCAGAGAAACATCTAGGTCATCATGAATCTCTGCTTGCCTCCACCTCATTAGACGAGCCTTAGCAATAGCCTTGAAGGCATAATGCTGTCTCTCGTTTAGTGTATACTTTTGCGAGACCTCTGCGATACTACTAAAAGTCTTCGAAAGCTTGGGTTTTCCAGAGCTGCTTGCTACAGGATCCCATTTCATATTAGCTTCGAGCAGACTGCTGTCGAGCGTTTTACCACCTTCGTGTCTCTCGGTAGTATTGCTGTGCAGGAGACACTGGAACGTAAACTATTGTCCGAGTCTGAGCTTTTAACCCACTTTTTCATTGTATTAATAGAGGGCAAGCCTGATGTCGGCCACTCGACAAGTCCATCTCGTACTAGCGCTTGAGCAGCATTGCGCAGCAAACCGTGTTGCTAAAAATTGCAATCATGCTGTCAATTCGCCTGGCAGGGACCGCTGAGGTTGGACACGCAGCAGGATCAACCGATGAACGCCCCAGAACAACATCGGCAGCTTCTTCCATCTCCCACATTCGAAGTAGCAATCTTTGTTTTCTTGTTCGTGCACGAAATCACCAAATATGCCGTCAGTATCAGCAGTAGCAGCCTCAAAAGATCATCGTTGTTTGCGCTGTCGCGATCGTCAGACTCACCAGCTGCTTGGGCTGCCCGCGCGGGTTCACGCTGAGCTTTCACTTTTGCTTGGCCATTGTAAAAATCGTTCAAATTATTCATAATTTCATCTACGAACTTGCTCCGTGTAGGCTTCCAGTGTTCGAAGCGGTCTTGCCAAGCCTGCTCCTCGGAGCAATCTGAATCCTCAACGAGATCCTCAACCCCACGGAACGGTTTGAAGAGCACCAAGGAAAGCACCGCGTATTTACACTGCTTTACCAGCGCTGCGTCAGCCTCAATCCTTGGGAATCGGAAACATTGTATAATCGGAACGACTTCGTCGTACCGTTTCCCAGGCAGTGAGTGTCAGAAAGTGGATGTCTGCCCAGAAATCTCAGTGATGAGCTCGTCATCAATTCACTTTTCTTCCTGAAATAGCGCATCGTAAATTCATACAAATTCACATTCTCTAGCTTCTGGGGGCGGAATATGTAGTCGTCTAACGAAGACACTGCACGGAAATTGGCTGCTGCTGACGCGTCACTATCAGCTACCAGGCTGCATGTGTAGTCTTCTGACAACGTCAGCTGCCGGATAGCATCACCCATGGGTAGCATTGAGCACTTTGCACTAAAAATAACAACAGGATTCGCGGTACATATACAAAGCAGCCAATGGGCCTGTAATTTCTTGGCGATTAGTCATGTTGTAGACCAATGCTGCAACACGCTTTCGAGCCGTAGCAAGAGGGTTGAACGAAGCAACACCCTCCGTTCATGCTGAATATTTTCTCGATGCTTTCTGCGATTTAGGGCAGCCACTGCTACTGCAACTTGAGAATCCAACTGCTTCTGTTGTTTTGTCACGTACTTGCAGCAGTTGTGAATTCTATCTGTGACTTCGCTGCCACCCAGCAGAACCTGAATATCGTGGATGCATTTGAAGGCGGCCATGATTTCGTAGTTGAATCCGTTCATGTATTCGTGACCAAGTGTTCGCTTTAACTCTACTCCTGTTCGAAAGAAGTTTCTGCCACGCGAAAACGCGGAAAACGATACCGGCGATATGAATCGTTTGAAGTTACCCCAGACTGTTTGAAGCAACTTGGCGTATGACTCCACAGATATTGGTTTTGCAACACCGCGAGAGCCGATACCATGTAGTCTAGGGACCGTTTAGGCATTCGTGCATCAGCAGACGACGGCGACGATACTTCCAGTGATCGAGTCAGCTCGTCGTTCCTAAAAGGATCATCATCACTTTTACTCAGTAGCCTCTGTCGGTCGTTGGCCTGCTGCAGGATCTCCGCCGCCAACGCTTGGCTTTCATGAGTCAGCGTTTCACTACAAAAGCTTGCATGGGCTGATTCGCGTTCGCTTATAGTGCGTAATGCACACCTTCGCGTGTCTCGGCAAACACCCTCAGTAGTGGCTTGCACTTTAATCTTCCTACTTGACAGAGGGTGCTCATACTCAGGCCAACGTGTTGGGCGAAACTTCAGCAGCGCGTTAATGGAATATGAAGATCATTTCGCACTATACTCTCAGCGCACGAATCGACTCGGTCACGGAAAATATTGCCTTCAGGCGAGTTCAAGATTTCTTCAACAGAACTTGAATTCGTCGGACACTTGTTCAGCCAGATTAGAATATGGATGTGCAGAGTGCGACAACCCTGTGTTTCTACCATGCCACAGTAGGCTTTGACATCGCCAACTAATCCACGAAAGGATAGTCGTTTGCGAGTATCGGGGTCAATACCCAGAGCATATCGAATGAATGCATCGACGTGACGCATGAACAGGCGTGCCGACGCACATTCATTTCCTCTGCTCGCTTCTCTTAAGGCGGATTTACTTGGCAGCCGCGCCTCAAGCAGATAAAACAATGTATCTACGGACGAATACCAGTGTATTGCGCCAACACTTGAGAGTTGTCTGTGTTGGGCGTCAGAGTCACGAAGAAAGCTGGCTGGCCAAATCTTGTCTGATACGAAAAAGCCTTGTGCCTGCATTGTGTACGTTCGGCGTTGCTTCCCCACACCGAGCGCGAGCCCATTTCAACTGACTTGAGAAAGCGTTGAGCAACGGAATCGTCTGTAGGTTTTCACGGGAGGCACCCTTGGCGGCGCCGCTCGTTTTCTAGAACAGCATGACCCAATTTCTCTGTACTTAGACTTTCGTAGCCTTCCAAGAGGTGCGGAAACCGTTGGAAGCGGAAATGATTCTGCATATACATGTTGCGTAGCCAAATACGGTCTAATGCAACCAGCGAAAAGAGCTCATCCTCCGCAAATTGACGTTCACTGAGCAACGTATAATGTTTTACGCATTCTTCCACCGACACTTTAATTTCTCGGTGCTCCCCTGGATGGCCTCGCCCGAACAGGAACAAGTGCGGAAACATTCGCGCCAACAAGGTCCCGGAGACGTCATTAGCAACTTGGTTCGATCGGCGGATCTCAAACTGACGTTCTGTGCTCTCTGTCGATGTCACAAGATGTTCACCCGCCGCAACTGGCGTTGCATCAAGTGCTAAACCGAGTCGTCGCTCAATCTCGCTACACTCGTCCTGCTCGTGCGTCAAACGCCATGCGAACGCTTTCTTGCTCCATGTTGATGTTGTCATTCAAGTTGCCACTGGGGTCAGCAGCATGCTCCATGAAAACTCCTTCAACAGCTTCATCCGAATATTCACTGTTTAGTACAGACTCAACTCGAGCAACAGCAGTGTACAGGTGGTTGTACTCCTTGTAGAATGCAAACACATCCTAAACCTGCTTCTTCCGTATTCAGTGCATTTTTCGGATTTGGGCAGCTTGAGGCGGTGTGAAATCGCCGACCATTACGACCCGATAGGACGCGACGTCGTCCATCGCTCGTGGTAACAAGCAAACAGGAGGTCCAGGAGTACAGTCAAACGCAATGCAAAGCGAACGAATGCATCGATGCCTTCCACCTCGCATCACACGCGTCATCGCTGCAATGTGCACGAGCTGTGTCATCAATCGTTCAGGAATCGTCAACCCGCGCAAGCATTTCGAAAGACACCCCACGAAAAGTCATTACCAATCGCAAATTTTGGCAGCTTACCCTGCTGAATTGATCTGTCACATTCATTGAAACTGTCATCCACGAACGCGGTGAAGAATTACCATCAGTGTAGCTGTGTATTCCACGAGGCGACATCGAAGCCCCCGCTAGAATAGTCAAATGAGTAGGGGTCGATACATATCCACGAGCTTCTGGGAATGTCCGTCGTGTCGACAGTTAGCTGCTTTTTCATCTTCCGGAGGTAGATCGAATTCGTGTCCTCCACCCGTCGTGCGTCCTGGCGCAGCACAAGGCGGTCGCACGAAGCGCACACACACTCATCGAGACCTTCTGCCCCCAGCGCTTTCTGGAGCTGCTCCAACACCTCCGCTCGCTCTTCAGCACTGAGTTCATTATCTGTTGTCGTTTTTCAGTAAACTTTTGCTGCCTGTTCCGATGTGACTTTAGCTTCTTATCTACATGCAAATTAAGTAGGCAGTCGGCGGTGACATCAGCACTTTGTGTGTGGCGTTCACGTCTTCGTTTCGCCTGAAAACGCCGCTGCCTGATGCGGATCAACTCTTTCTCCCTCTCAACACGCAAACACACTCGGGGGTCGGCATTGTCGCCATCAAGCTTTGCCCTCACAACTTCTTGTAGCCTCTTCTCCCTGAACCGTCTCTAATTGATCCGATTTAGCTCTCTCCTTCTCCCTTCACGCAAGTGGAGCAAGACATCGTGATCATCCTCGATCATCTCTGCATGCCGCAGAGCTACCGCCTCTTCTACAGTATCCGTCACGCTCCAGCTCGCTTCTGCAACCTCAACGTCGTAATTGCCTCCATCGTTCTCACCAGGCAGATGCAAAAACCTGGGTAGAAGTCACGTCGTCGCGGGAAGCACCTCCATTTTCCTGATATCCATCCGGCACGCCGCCACGTTCAATGCCTCCGCCATCAACGGAAAGCCCCGAGCTGCAGACCGATCGTCACGCAAAGCACCATCACCAACCGAAACCAGTCAGGTCGTCGCGGAAAGCATCTCCGTTGTCCAGATGTCCATCCGATACCCCGCACCGTTCCACTTCGTCGTCATTAACCCCAAACTGTCCGCATGCAATGTGCTGACCACATGCACCGTGCTGTCGCAAAGCGCGGCACTGCTCCTGGTTCCAGTGATGGAGCTCGCGCTACCTGGCTTCATCCCAGTGCACGAGCAGATCCCCGTCTTCGTCGTCGTCCAGTGCGTCCATCTTTAGTGCTCGCAGGTTTCGCTTCGCAGCAACCATCTTCGGGCTGTGCAGCAAATATCGTAAATGAGAGCTAGGTTAGTTCAGAACGAAGCAATATATGTGCATACCGTCCCGTTAATAAAGTAACAGGACCCACCCATCCCTTGTGTGACTCTTCGTCTGGTACCGTTGGGCCAGCGCAGATCCCCTCGGCTTTGTGTGTTGATTTCGGCAAGCACGGACACCCCTCAAAGCTTACACTACCAACGCCGCGAAACGTCACCCTCGGCAATGGCTGCAACCAGATTCACAGCAACGCTATCAGCTCTGTAGCAAATCCGTGCGTGGCAGCTAGGTTAGCCACGCAGGCAAGCGGTACAGGTGTGCTGTCCTGTTAATAAAATAATGGACCTACCCATCTCCTTCGTGGCGACTCGTGGCCTGCAGCGGTGCGCCAGACGGCTCGGCAGCCTTGCTCGTCTTGTCCTCAGCATGGCCTTCCTCCACTCGGCGACGATGGAGTCGTGAGTGTGTGTGTGTGTGCGTGCGTGTCTCGACAGCCTTGCAGGCTTGGGTGTTGTCTTGCTCGGGTCGTGCTGGCGAGATGGCCTTTGACGCACTTCCAGCACAATCGATGATGAAATTGAGAAGGTAGATGAAATAGCGAAGGTGTTCCTATTTTCTCAAAACAACTCCAGCGGTATTCCTACATTTTCCAAAATCCATCGGTTCTTGGTCTGCATACCGTTATGAAATTCTGCTACCAGAAAGAACGTAAGATGTGCGTGTGTGCCCCAAATGACCGACATAAAGACTATTTAGCCCGACTAGCATAATATATGTCGTGGTTGGCACGTGCAAATCGTTCTCGCAAGTCATATAACCTGCCTTCTTACATTTCGCACTTTATCGGAGCGCGGTACCTGGCGCGATTTACCTGCCCTGCTGACTGCGTCGGGCACGGGATCACATGCAAATGCATACTTTCTATTAGACAAAAGCCAAGCATTTCTGTAAGCGCACGAAACCATGTGATTGGCGGGAAACGGTCTGGACCGCCAGGCCGTATTTTCATATATTACAAATGGGACACGAAACCTCGCCTACTGGCAGCGAGTCGGGTACGGTAGCATTCGCATTTTGAAAAGCAAAATAAACCGCTATTACGGCGACCGCATTGGTCAAAATGAAGCGGCAGTGGTCAGGTGCGCGTGTGCAGCTTGGAGACATGGCTCACCGCCCCGAACTACATTCTAGGCCCCGCCGCGCTTCTGCCAGCCAGGTGCTATGAAAATACTGACTACTGTATAATACCAATATTTAACTATTGAATTAGGATCTACCGTGATTTAACGAGTATTTTGTGAGTTATAGTTAGACACATGGATGTATACATTTAAGACCATATGTCACTGAATCAGATCAGTGGCTGGCAGCTTGCGGCGCACCTGCCGAACGATGAAGCTACAGTGTTCATTTATATAGGTTTCACTTTTGACGTTGGTTAGCGAATGTAGCGGACAACTGTGGTCACATTTCTATACAATATTTGGTACGTATTGCTACACTGCGTTCTCTTCAGCCAGGAACTGTGATCTGTGGCTTATTAAATTATGGTATACTCTCACACGTTTAGCTTCTGCGTACCCATTCTCATACTGAATAGAAAACGCAGACTGATAGTAATTAGCACAACTATCGAGGTTTGTCGTGAACCGCAAAAGACTGAGCCGACAGATATGTTCATCTGTATTGATAGCAGTACGTGTATTTGAGCACGGATGTACTGGGAAAACATTGTGCTGTTGTGTACAGCGGTACGATTCGCGTTGCCAACTTACTACGTCTAAAACACTGTGTTAGCAAACCTATGTCCCGTCCTTTGATGACGAAACCAAGTGTCATCATGTTAGATCTCAGCAAAGCTTGCAGCCACTAGACTACACAAACCACAACTACAAGCAGAATTACTTCGCGCTTGGGCTGCATTGTCGGAACAAATAAACTACTTGGAGCCAAGGTCAAGGTGAGTTGAGGACACCATTGTGCTGGGATCTAAGCCTGCGCACTACAACGCGAGTACGAGTAGCACTGGAGCAAGTGAGCCGATAATTGAAGTGTGAGCTGTGCATATTACTATACCTGTTGCACGTGCAGGGAGAGGCGGTTTGTGGATTTCGACACACAACAGCTGAGACGAACTCACTCAAGTGACTGATGCTGGTACTGGCACTGTAAAGCTGGACCAGAGCAGCTTGCCTATACGCTCAGGGTACTGGAATGTCAAACTGGCCGAGCTGCAACACAGCTATAGGCGAGGTGTATGGGGCGCGAATTGGTGCTGCATGGCACTGGACAGTCATTTACTTCGAGGCAAGAAGCACTGTGCAAGACGCCAATCTGAACTCACCGATAAGGCAGGACTAGAGAAACCAAACACTACAGCATTTCAGGGCGCAGGGCGCTGAAAACATTCGGTCCGTGTAATCACACCTAGAGATACAACGTTCTGACTGATCCAATAATAAGAACTTGCAAAATGAAGACAACGGTAGACACTTAGGTTAGAGCAGAGATGTTGCACCTCGCAGGGTAAAGGGTGTTACGTGGTAAGCCAAAAAAACCCTGATGACCGATATGATAATTCAAGTGACGACATCGTCATGTCATTCATGCTGTTGATACTGCTTGCAGTCCCAGTTGATACATATCATATCGCATACAAGATGTACGCAATGGTACACAACATACATCTATATAGTGCACTGAAGTTAACTGTTTTCTGTTGCTGATTGAACGTGCATAACTAATCCGTACTTTGGAGAAACATGCACCGCAGCTGCATTTTCGCCGTGGACGACCTTTCGTATTAATGTCAGCACTTTGAGCGCTACTGAAGCTGACGAATTACAAACATCCTCGGAGATCGGCGAGGGGCGGTACTCAGTGAATCTCGACATTGACGTAGATGATATCTGGAAGACATGTGTGTGTTTCCTGAAAGTGTGCAGCAAGAAGTCAAAGATGCTTAGACATACAAGATGCATGCCCCCAATTTCGCCCTACTCCCAACTGATCTCAAACAGAGCGAGGTAGCCAGTTCTCCAGGACTACTACGGCCGTGGTATCAACGCCTTCATCGATGTTGTCTGTCCGGGGATTGGTGAGGAACATCTACCCAACGCTTATTTCGCAGGGAGGGCATTTTTAGCTCCGACCAACGCGAAAAATTGTCGGATCAACGAGTTAGTAGCAGACAGACTCTCCGGGGAAACGCGGGAGTAGGCGTCTGTGGATGCTATGGAAGGTGCAGACAACATGCTCTTCGAGCCGGAATTTCTGCACTCTTCCAACGTCTCAGGAATCCCATCTCGCCAAATTGTGCTCAAGACCGGCAGTTCTATCATTTCGGTACGCAACATGGACAGCAACGCGGGATTGTTAAATAAGACGCGGTTGCGCGTCCGCGAGAGGAGCATCAAGACTTATTTTTATCAGCGACGATGACGACAAGGACTTTCCGATTCAACTTCGGCGTAAGCTGTTTCTGTTCACGATGGACAAACCAGTGGGCTCAAGGACGGTCGCTGGATAGTGTTGGGGGTTGTCGACAAGGGCCAGTGCTTGCGTATGGGCAAACCTGTATGTGGCACTATCGCGGGCGACTTCAAAGAAGGGGATCGCGATTGATGTAGCTATTGAAGACGACACCGCGCACACCAAGAGCATCGTGCACAGAGAGATATTTGCGCGAAACCAAAGGAATTTTAACTACGTAAATACATTTTTTGATTTAGCATTTTTCCATGGCTTAGTGGTCTGATCAGCTCCATCCAGCTGCCGAGCGCAGCGAAGGCAGCACTGAAGAGTAGTGCAGCGAGATGCAAATCGAGCGGAACGGGTTGGGACAAACCATGACCCAGTGTCCGCGTGAGCGGGCGCCCCCGCCGCTAGTCGGCCGAGCGCTGCTCGTGTAGAAAAATACCGGTACAATGTAGCCATCACGACGTTAGCGTCAACCGAAAGCCGGTGTACTATACACAATCCTAACGAACTGTGAATTTGTAGGGTCTTCAAGGGGGCTATCTATCACTTCCACGTTTTCCTCCAGAAGAAGCTGGGTTATTGTCATACTGTTCGCAGTTCGTAAGAACTGTCGTTACTACCCAAACAGTGTAAAAACACGGTATTCCACCACATTTACACAATGCGTACACAACTGATACACAACTGCTCACACAATCGCACCACACTGGCAGTGATTGGGGTTGAAGCTGCGGTTGAAGCTGGTTGAATTGAAAAACCTCGTCACGCTCACAGTATAATACTACACCACTCACACAAACTGACAGACAAGAAATTGCCAACACCGGTCGTCCCAAATGCGATCAATGCTGGTGATCGAGCCGCCCCGATGCTGGTGACCCAGCAGCCCCGAGCGCCCCACCCCACGAGACTCCATACACGGGAATGCTGCGCCTGCCAGGCTTGGTGGGTGAACCCATGGGTTCCACCAGGCACGACCGCTTCGAATTGGTCTTCAAAGGAGAGGTATAGGCCACTAGGTACGGCGGTGCGGCGCCGGCGGGGCGGCGCCGCGGCCTCCCTCATTGTGGAATTTGCAGGGGACCAGGCGGACCTGTGCTCGCCCATGGTTGGGCGGCAGGGTGTGGTGGGTACCAGGAAGCGAGCGGGCTTGGACGATGCATTTGCTGGCGCTGGGGCTATGAAGCGTCTCAAGTGCTTCCTTGCAGAACAGGACGAGGCGACCTACTCACGCACCTGGATGCCGCTTTCGATATGGAACATGGGATAGTACGCGATGAAGCTGGCGGCGTTCTCGATGGCGCTGGTGCCATGGCTCGTGGACGTGATGGTGGTGGCGGCGCTGATGTAGCCGTCGGTTGTGGTGGACGTGATTGCGGTGGATTTTATGATGGCACTGGTGCCATAGTTCGTGGTCGTGATCGTGGTGCGGCGCTGATGTCGCCGTTGATGCTGGTGGACGTGATCCTCGTGGAGTTCACGACGGCACTGGTGCCATGGATCGTGGACGTGATCGTGGTGTGGGTAGCTTCCACGGAGGAGCTAATCTGGACGTGGATGTGCGAGCTGTTGCTGCTGCGGTGGTGCTATCCTTGAAACGCAGTGCTGATGGCGATCGCAGTGCATCGCCTGACCAAACTGGTCACGTCCAAACTTCTGACGATGGTGACAAAACCGATGAAGATGATCTTCTCAAGCATCTTGATGATGCTTACAAGATGGAGAAGGCTTGGTCAGGAGGAGGGGTTACTGCTATGCGCGGTGGTGGTGGTAGTTACCACAAGCGCGCTGACAGCGCTGACAGTGGTGTAAACGGTGGCGCCGCTGCTCCCTATAATGACATTGGTGGTGTGCTTGGCAGTGGGTGTATGAGTGGAGGTCCTGACGACAGGACGCAAGCAGCAACATGCGAGGGAGACTTGGATGTTCGAGCTATTGCCCAAATTGCCATGGCAGCCGTGAAATTGAGACACACCTCATACGACAAGTCCCACCTAGCGAGGAGATCTAGCAAAATCTTGATCGCCCGTCGAGAGTGGAGACGGACATACCAGCGTAAATACCGTCAGCAAAAGGTCGATCCGCCTTCCACAACCCTCTCACCCCTCGACGACGATGACCGAGCAAAAGCACTAAGACGACTCCAGCAAGCGTTAGGTCCGGAAGG
This sequence comes from Phytophthora constricta, assembly GCA_011947335.1. NCBI lineage: Eukaryota > Oomycota > Peronosporomycetes > Peronosporales > Peronosporaceae > Phytophthora > Phytophthora constricta. The sequence goes on from JAAVTI010000285.1 coordinate 17,771, forward strand.
ACTTGATGAATGTGTTTGCGTGTCGTGCGACCGACTGGTGCGTCGTGAAGAAGCTGTGCGTAAAGAGTCATCAGATTGGCGGTATATGGCTAGCATGCGTCGCAATTTTGGTGAAGCGGATCCGAATCTCCCCAGAAAATTGAGAGACGAATACGCCGCGCCAGCATTTCTGAACTATTTGTGGGGTGTTATGGTATCACCTCGGAGTTTTCACTGTTACATTGACGAGAGTGGGTATCAGGCAGCATGGTTTAGTGTATGCATAGACTGTAATGAGTCGATAAACCGTGGATGTCTGCCAAAGTTTTCTATCTACAATGGCTTCTACATAGGTAACTTGCCTTATGATGGTTCGCAACGTTTGACATTGCCAGAGCGCTTCATGACTCAACTGGTTAGCATCGCTGCCATGACTCGTCTGATGCGAGGTGGGCGGCACCGTTGTATACGATCGCATTTGTATTGCATTTGACTGTACGCCAGCCCCACCGATCGTTTAGCTGCCGCGGTCGATTTCGGATGTCTCTATGTTTCGAGTGGCTATGGTTGGTGACTTTACTGAGGCGCAGACTCAAAAGGTTAAGAAGATGCATGCTATCCGCGGTCAGCTCGTCCGAGATGTATATAATTTTTACAGACTTAACAACTGCCTGTATTCAGAAGTCACACCAAACGACCGCGTGTTACACGAGCTGATGGAGAGTGAACTACTTGAGCATCTTGTCGTGGATCAGGTTGAAGATGACGGGGTGGCTTGTGTGATGGAGTGAATGAAGAGCAGGAGAACATTCGTGACAACGGAGTATCCAGATATGCGTGGATGCACAGGTTGTTCACATCAGAGCCCACCGGCGCGTACATGAAGTCCCCGCGAAGCATGAGTATGTCACCTTTGTTGAGAACGAGGGATTGCACGTTGGGCCGAAGCGCGACGAGACGATTCCACCCAAATCCGTAGACCACAGTGTCATCTTGCGTTGCGATCACTAGCGACCCCGGTAGACACCTCAGCTCGGCCGCATGAATATCCGCAGGAGGCGGCTGAAAATCCCGCCGAATAGGTTGGTCTCCAGCACCAGCCACCGTCTTCAGAAAGCTCAATTCTGTCACGTTTGAGTGCGGGAAAACGTCAGGTAAAGATGCCGGAGACCAACGATGAGAGCTTGAGCCAGGGGAGGAGGTAGAATTGCACGTGGTCGTAGTAGATCCAGCGTTGCGCCGTTCCAGGTGCCGTTGCTCTAGACCAATGGGTCGTGTCGAGCAGCCGCACACAGGCGGTTGATGTGCTCATCCGTGACAGCTTTGTAGAGGATAATGTACCCTCGTTCGAGTAGATCTTGACGGGCGTTCATGTGCTCGCAGAGTAGGAAGGACTTATGCAGGAGTCGGCCGATTTAAAAGTGAACGCATATCCACTATGCGCTCTCCAACCATGCACTGCACAACACTAGCAATCTGCTAGAGATCTAAGCAATCACCAGGTTGAGCTGTTGAAAAGGAGCATGGGGACAGCTCACAAGCCAAGCCTACGCTACGAAGTACTGGCTGAGTTTCACTGAGCAACTTACTCAACAACTTCCGTAGTTGAAGGCTGCGGCTACTTCAACACGCCACACCAACCATGCTTAGCTCCGTTCGGCTACCCCATTTACTGCCCCCACCTGCCTGACCACTGCGGGTGGTCTTGGGATGGAGGCGCAGATGCCGTCAACCAAGCTCAGCTCTCATCACCAGTTGGTGTACGCTGGTGGTTAGCCTGACCACTGCGAGCATACGAGGGGTGACTGTTGTGAGTTCCGAGGTGATTGTAGCTTCGAGGAATACCTATTGTTCGCGACCTCCTTTTTCGGGGACAAGTCGAATAACGTGGCGTCGTGGACATGAAAGTTGCAAAGTACCTATTGGTCCCAACCTCGTATGTTGGGGACAAATCGAACATGGCGCCATGGAGAGTGTCTGCAAGCACCCTTTGGTCTAGATCTCATATTTCGGGGACAAATCGAACAGCTATGGCGTCATGGAGAGTGTCGCCAGGTACCTATTGGCCTCGACCTCATATTTCGGTGACAAATCGAACAGCCATGGCGTCATGGAGAGTGCCGCCAGATACCTATTGGTTTCGACCTCATATTTGGGGGACAAATCGAACAGCCATGGCGTCATGGACAGTGTTGCCAAGTACCTACTGCTCTCGATCTCATATTTCGGGGGCACCGAACATGGCGTCATGAAGATGAGTGCTGCTGGTGCCATCAACGTCGTTCACCAGAGACACGGAATGCCAGCATGGCGATTAAAGCGGGGAAGCACGGTTTTGACAAGCACAAAGGGAGCGTGCCCTATAGGGAGGGCAACCACCCCCAATAACCATTCCCGTGCCTTGTCAGGCTTTGGCTACCTCTATCATGCAGAGCTAGAGCTTTGAGAACAGACTGAATGCAAGCTGGCCTGCAAACGGATTTGCCTAGCCAATCTGAATAGTCCTGAGTTTTTTAAATGCTACTTCTTTTAACTTCAAGATGGCGCATATCCAAACGATTTTGTCCGTCATCATTGCGAATGCATCTTCATGCTATCGTTGGCAGACATGGATGCATTCCTGGCACTTTATGTCGGCTGACCTAGTGTGAACCTGAACGCATCTTGACAGCCCCATTATTTCTACCTCATTGTCGCCTTGCTTTCTCTTGGATCACAATTGAATTGGAAACATGGCTGGCAAAAGCCGCCAGACAAGCAAGACCAACTTGCGATCGAGCGACGTTAGTAGTTGAATCGGAGCTGAAATGACTACCAAAAAATTTCAATCCTACATTTAAGCGTTTAAACATAGATTTAATCCAATTTTAAATGTAGGAGTGAAAATAATGACAAGACCTCTAAACAGCTTATATTGAATAGAACACTCCTTTTAAGCTGAAGATGTTTCATAAGTCATCAAGCACCTAATATTCATAGGAACGATTATAGAAACAATGTCGCCGAAAAATCTTACATACAAATCTGACAACATCATTTATATAATGATTTAAATATCAAGATCAGATCTCGAATTAATTAATAAATTTCTATAGAAAGAAAAGCGCGATAAATATACTACAACTATAAGCAAATTTTGATCTTAAGCGAAGAATATAGAAGTATATATAACAACATATCCCACCAACGCAACCAACAACAACAACAATGAAAGGTAGAATTTACAGAATAATTCACGTTGAAAGTGATCTGACTTATGTTGGAAGTACTATGAACAAATTAAGATATCGTTGGCAGTTTCATAAATCATCATATAAATCTTGGTTAAACGGAACTAGCTCTGAGATCTCAATATTTCCACACTTTAAGGAATTTGGTGTTGATAAGTTTAAAATAATTTTGGTCAAAGAATACGATGTATCTGATCGAAAACATTTACAGGCGTATGAACAGCTTTGGATTAATAAGTTTAAAAGTCAGTGGTTAATAAATATTCAGCATTTGATATTAACCCATTAAGTAAAAAGAGGCACTCGGAAAGAATGAAAAAGTACAAGGAAGAAAATAAAGAGAATATAAAGAAATTTAACCAGGAATATTATAAAAAGAATAAAGATAAGTTTGATTTGAGAAGTAAAGAGCGACAGAACACAAAGTTTAACTGTGACTGTGGAGGTAAATACTCACTTGCTACAAAACATGTTCATATTAAAACGAAAAGACATAGTATTTTCTTAGACCCTGAAGCAGATGTTCCATCGAAACAACATCAGAAGAGTAAACCAGCAACCAGCACAGCAACCAGAACACCAGCTATGATAAAAGCACAAAAGAAATATTATCTCAAGACACGTGAAACGCGGCTTGCAAAGCAAAAAGCTTACGATTATTTGCATCGTGATCAGATTCACGAGCGACAACGTAGCTATAAAACGGTTACTAAAGTTGAGTTACCACCTCGATTTGAAAAAGAAACATCAAAATCTAATTAATTAAAAATATTTTTTTGTATCTTCTATAATATACAACATTTATAACCATAAGTCTATCCTAAGGCAAGATCTAATAATATAAAGTTCAACTTATTATAACTTGAGTAATATAAGAAGATAATTTAGTCAGCGATATATAACGATGCTTGCTCACGAACTTGAAGGACTGAAACGTTTAGGACTTAAACCTATTAAATGGGGCACCAGCTACCGTCTAAAGGTTCGAGGGCGAACCAACAAGATGGTTTTCATCAGCAACGTAAGTGAATTCAAAAATAAAAAACTGGTTGCTAAGTACTACAATGTGACTATGGATAAGCTAAACAAGCAGCTAGCTCCCGATTATCACGAGGATCCTAAATATCGTTTCTACAATAGCAAATTTGGAGAGTCTCATCTATATGAATACATTCCAGCTGGAGAGTTTTACGAAAAGCTTGAGCACGTTTTGTTAAGTCAGAAGAAAGCTTACAAAGTAAATATTGCTCTCGGTTACACGCTCCATGATCCTATCAACGATGAGGACTTTCACTTCTATCCTAACATCGAAAACACAGCCGTTTATGACAAGCCATTCGCCGTGAATAGTCGAGCTGATGCGAGAAAAATCGTTTCTGATATCAGAACAAGAGAGCTTGCTGACAAACTTACTTACCCTAAATCAGGAGTAAAGCTCAAAGCGATTACCGCTTTTAGAATCTATATCGATTATCGCGATCACGTTCTCGGTGATAGTGATGCTGTCGTACCAGAATTCATTAAGAAGAACAAGTATATCATCAATTTTACAAAGACAAACAACAAATGCGTTTTCTTCAATATTGCTTACCACAACCAACCTGAACCAAAGAGACCCGATCGTATCAAATCTTTTGTTAAGGATACTTTCAAGCAATATTGTAGATTTAAGGGTATCGAGTACTCATTAGGTCTATTCAAAAACTTTAAGCCGATTGACCTTCTTAAATTTGATGAATTTGAAGAGTGTTTCAATCTAAATATTAATATTTATGATTTTAACAACGCAACTACTGAAGTGAATTGTATTAGACCAACCGTAGGTAAATATAATGATACGCTCAACATCCTTTCACATGACAATCATGCTTTCTACATCACAAACATTGATAAGGTACAGAGTAAGTATATCTGCTCAACGTGCTCGATGACTTTCGATAATTGTTCACGTTTAGCAAATCATAAAAATATGAAGTGTGATCGAGTAAATATTGCTACTTTTCCTAAAGAGCCAAATATGTATCAACCTAATCCAAATATGATTCAATCAATGCTAAGGAAGTACAACATCAGAGATGTCGATCACTATGTTGATCATTTTATTGTTTGGGATTTAGAAGCTATATTAGCTCCTCAAGAATTTAACCATGAAGCCAAGACTCAATTCTATAATGAACATATTCCTGTATCAGCAAGCGTATCAGATAGCTTAACTAAAGGTGTCGAATGCTTTGTTAACTCTGATTCGAAGTTATTGGTTACTGATATGATGACTTATATCAAGCTGATTCGTGATAAAATCTTTGAGTATAATGTTCAGAAATATGAGAAGTTGATCATTAAGTTAATGGATTCTTTAGGCCTGGCAATGATTCCAGGTGAGATCATAACAGAAATATTTTATAGTGGTGATCTCCATAAGTGGATTGGTCCTTCTAAATCATTTTCTAACTTGGCTGAATTCGTTGATTCTAATGTGTCATCCTTCGTTAATAAAGACGCAAGACGTCTATTAACCATACTTAAGCAGGTTCCAGTCCTTGGTTTCAATAGTGGATCGTATGATATCAATCTGATTAGAACCGATCTTTTCGACATATTGTACAAATCAGGTAATATGAAAGTCATCAAGAATAATGGTTACATGGCTATTTCAACATCGCAATACAAGTTTCTTGATATCCTTAATTACGTTCCACAAGGCGTAAGTCTCGATAAGTATCTCAATACGTACATTGGCGGCTGCACATGTGAAGATAAAAATCGTTGCTCATGTGGCTTGACTAAGGGTGTTTTTCCATATGAATACATCACTTCATTCGAAATCCTTAACGAAACGACTATCCCTCCCAAATCAGCGTTCGACAGCAAGCTCCGTAAAACGTCTATCTCTTCTGAGGACTATGAGCGTGTTCAATTTGTTTGGAAGCATTATGAAATGAAGTCGATCAAAGATCTTCTTATTTGGTACAACAACCTCGATGTAGCTCCTTTCATCATTGCAATCCAGAAGCATCGTGAATTATTCAAACGTTTCGAGTTGGATATGTTTGTTGACGGGGTCAGCTTACCTGGTCTTAGCGAGAAGGTAATGTATCAAACATGTATGAAAGATCTAAAGCCTATTCCTAAGATAGCTGCTAAATCATTTGATTTCCCTATTGGACGATTCAAAGGCTATATCAAGCAGGATAAGGAAGCTAATCATGATTTCGATATGACGATTGGACATCTTAACTATCTGCTCAAGAAGCAAAAATATCTATGCTCACATTGCTATTGTCAATTGGATACTGAAAATGTTTCAGCTGATCGTGTTAATAATAGGGTTGGTCACAAAGACGGTAACATCATGATCAGCTGCGTGCCGTGTAATGTCGCTCGTAAGGACATGTCAATTAAAGCTTTCCGACACAAGAAGTTGCTTGACTACAACAGCGATCGCTTAGTATATTCAATTGATGAAGAGGAAGGAGAAATCTATCATAAGATGAAAGCTAATATCGCTGGCGGCCCATCCATCATCTTCAATAGATATGCAAAGCGCAACGAAACCAAGATTAGAGGTGGTAAATTATGTAAGAAGGTTATTGGATACGATGCTAATGCTCTTTATCTATGGTGCTTAGGAAATGACATGCCTTGCGGACGTTTAACTACTATCGAGCCTTACGCCAATATCATTGATGATATTAAAGACAATAAGATCTTTGGTTTCTTAGAGTGCGACATAGAAACACCAGAACACTTAAAAGACTACTTTTCCGAGATGACTCCTATTT
>JAAVTI010000286.1:0-90923 GCA_011947335.1 Phytophthora constricta
CCTGCTATACAGTGCAGCTGACGACGATGTCGCTCGCATCGTCGTCCCTGATGATTATGATCTGCGCCTGCGGATCATATTCGAGTATCACGATGCCCCATCGGCTGGGCATCCGGGTCGAGAGAAGACGTACCTTCTTCTCTCGCGTGACTTCTACTGGCCTCGCCAGTACAAGTGGATCCGCAAGTACGTCCGTGCTTGCGAGCGTGCCAAAGAGTGAAGCCGACGCCGGCTTCACAAGCACCGCAACAGTCTCTGCCGATACCGGCAGAGTGTTGGGAGTCCATCAGTATGGACTTCATATTCGGGTTACCGCCCGACGCCAAGCGTCGGACTGGAGTGGTCGTCTTTGTCGACCGCTTCAGCAAGATGGTTCATCTTGCTGCGGTGCCTGCCCAAGTCACGTCCAAACAGACGGCACGTCTGTTTGTGGAGCTCATCTTCCGCTCTCACGGTATGCCCCGTGAGATAGTGTCCGACCGTGATCCAAGGTTCACGGCGCGTTCTGGAAGGGAGGTTCCTTGGTACTCGGCTGTCGATGTCGACAGCCGACCACCCGCAGACGGATGGTCAGACCGAGCGCGTGAATCGCGTGCTCGGTGACATCCTCAAGAGCTACGCCCACTCGTTCACCGAGTGGAGCGACTGTTTGCCGATGGCAGAGTTTGCCATCAACAACTCGGTGCATGCCTCTACGGGACATACACCGTTCTACGTGAATGCCATGCGGCATCCACGAGTACCTGCCATGCTTGGCGGGGTGACAGCTCCCTTGAGTGGGGAGGATCTGTGAGCGAGCCACGCCCACAGGAAAATTTGAACGCCGTGACACGTAGTGCCACGCGCCAGAAGACGTCCGCTTTGCGTCTGCACCGGGTGCGCTTTAGAGAACACTTCCGTGCGGGCACGGAAGTTACAAGCAACGACGAAGTACCTTTCGCTCCGGGAGCGAAAGAAGACGACCAAGTACCCTTCGCTCTGGGAGAAGGAAGAAGACCAAGCACCCCGCTCTGGGAGCGAAGGAAGAAGACCAAGCACCTTTCGCTCCGGGAGCGAAAGGACAAGCGACGACCAGTCCCACGCCTGCTCCGGGAGCAGACGTGACGCAAGATGACGTGTTCGACTCGGAGTCGAACACCGGAAACCAATGATACAGTGACGACGCAGGGCGACGTCACTGCTGCGACCAAGTACGTGTCCACACCCCATGTGGACACTCAAGATGACGAGCGCATCGTGCAGGGCACGATAGCGGACAAGGACGCATTGGTCGACACGACCAATGTCGATGCGAAAGACTTCGTGCAGAATCGACAAGCCGTCATGCGGTTTGTTCGTGATGCTATTGCATCTTCTGTCGACCGACAGAAGATGAACGCTGACAAGAAGTCACGCAACAACATTAGTGAGTTCAAAACAATTCATTAGTTTTACTGTCTACGCAAAACTTGGCTAGACATGCAGTCTCGGACTTTGGAGCAAGCAAGCTTGCTCCACGCTTCATCGGCCCCTTTCGTGTCTTGCATCGCCAAGGCACAGCCTACACGCTGGACATACCAACCAGCATGAGACTGCACCCGACGTTCTATGTCGGGCGACTGAAGGCGTATCATGAGCATGATACGCCCGCGCGCTCATCCAACATGGGCACGAAGAAGCGTGATGGTCGAGCTACGACTCGTCACCTCGTCGCGCTCGCGCGCAGAGCGCGTGCGAACGCTCTCAACGAGCTTCGCAAACTTCCTCTCGACGTCCTCGACTCGAGACAGCGCGTCACCCGCTGTCTCGCGAGAAGCGGACACTCGCGACGAGAGGTTCGAGATCAGCTGACTTTGCTCAGCGATCGTCTTCCAAGCCTCACGGCGGAAGGCAGCATAGTCAGCCGCCAGTTGCTGGAAGGTCTGATCAGCCTCAAGCGGCTGATCAAAGCGACGAGTTTCCCCCTCCGCCGGCACCTTTGCGGGCTGCCGACGGCTCAATTCGCTGGATTGTCGAGCGAATTGTAGCTCACCAGGAGCCACGCACTGACCAAGGTCAGCATCGTTTTCGATGTCGTTGGAGAGGATACCCTCCCAACACGACTCGTGGGAACCGCGGAATATCCTCGTGAGGGATATTCCGGAAATGGTGATGGCGTACGAAGACCGCCACCACCTCCGCCCGAGCCGAGACTAGGTCTCGGCTGGACAGTGTACCACCCCACGCCCCGGGGACGGGTAGACGCGTAACGGGATCAGGCGGGGGTGCTCTCTTCCCGGCATCCGGGAAGACAGTAAAGCGCCAGTCTGGACTTCACTGGGTACTCGTATCGTCGAGTACCCATCGACTTCGTTCTCACGCAGTCTGTCCGCGTTGGGTGGACAGACTGGACACCGTTCTCCACGGGGAACGGCACAAGGTATACCAGCGCTTGCACTGAGTTCGTAGCGGGTAGCCTTGCCAGCGCTATTATGTTTATAATAGCGCTCACGCATGCTTTCGAGACGCTTTCGGAAAGCAGCAGCATCACTGTTCCAGTTCATAACGAACTGGTTCCAGCCCTGAGTCAGTGCGACTGTCTCAGAGACCTTGCTCTTAGCGCTATGGCGCACGCCCTTGAAATAGCGAAGAGCAAGGTACAGCGTCGCATAGTAGTTGCGTCGCTCATCGGAGCCGGCCGCGAAGCCGAGCGCCTCTACGATATCATCATCTTTGATGGTATCGACTTGGAAGAGAGCCCAAGGTGTGCCCTGGCCGCCTTCGTCGGACCATCGGAGGCGATGAATGCGCTCCGATGAAACTTCCACGGCTCAGCTCCCTGAGACTGAGCCGCGCGCCCAACAGGCAAGGATGCCTGGGCGGAAGGAGAAACACCCGCGGATGGAGTTTCCGCGGGTCCACTGCTCAGACCGTGCACGCTAAGTGCACGACCTCGCCATCTTCTGGCGAGTCCTCACGTTGACGACGAGAGCCCGGCGACGGACTCGCGAAGAGGCTTGCTCACAGCAGGCTTGTCCTTCACGGGCGAAGAGTGCTCCTCTTCGTCCGCCAAAGAATCACTGTCGTAATCGACAATGAGGCCAGGGTCTTCCTCATCACCATCACGTCCAGGGGACGTGGTACGCGCAGCCTGCGAAGGCTGCGCGACAGTCGATTCACCCGCCCCGAAGGGACGGGTTGCCTTGGCGACGATAGCGTCGACTTGATTAGCGCTCTCGCGCTCACGAGAGCGCTCTCTCCAATTGTAGTGCGTGATATTCACGCACTGACAGTGTCTTGCCGCCCGATGGGGAATCCCCACCGGGTGGGGAGGTCTTGGGACTTTCGGGAGCCTTGGGGCTCCGGGGGACTCGGGATGACGCGCTCATTGCGAAATGAGCGTGAGTGTCTTCTCCGTTAAATGAAGAAGACGGAAAGTGACCACAGAAGAGATCGTGGTCACCGTTACCTCCCGAATGCGATACTCGCACTTTGAGAGGGGGTGGTGTAGCGGGGCTACACAGGATAGTGTACCCGGGGTACACTAATACACGCAACCCACGTGTGTGGGACACACACTAGCGATCAACATTACGAGCCGTCAATGTAACTATCATTGACGGGCGCTCAGGCGCACAGCTATTGGTTGAAAGGGCACATTTCAACCAATCATGTGCATGCATTTCATGCAAATGCGTGAGAGCCAACCATGCTCTCACCCTTGCAATTAGATATCATCTTAAAGGGGTTTAGCGTAAAGATAAGGCCAGCCCGCCACGCGGCGGGCTGCCATTCAATTCAGTTTTCTATTTTGATCTAAAGTCTTAAGTGTTGCTTTAGAAATACGCGAGCCCGCGTATTTCTATCCTACATACAAACTTTAAGTCTACGCTTCCTCACTACGCGCATACGTGTATGCTAAAAAACAGAGCGTAGCTCTCGCCCTGTTTCACTTTCGATTTGCTAAAGAACAGGAACAGCAACACAGAACAGGAACAGCAAGGCAACTAACAGGCAAACAGGCGAATCAACTTTATAACTCTTTACTTGGACTCTACTCGTAACTTGGCGTGCCGGCTTGGCGTACTTCAAGCTACTTGACACGGCTAGCAGGGGCGTTCCCTTCACCCCAGCTCGAGGGTTACTGTCCCGCGGGTCGCTCTCGAACCCAGCGTTCTTGCATCCCCGCCCTCCCGGGAAAACATCAAAAACGGAAAATTTAAGTTCATGCAGTGCTGGTACATTTTGCGCGACTCGGATAAGTGGGGCGGCTGGCGAACGTCGAATAAAAGCGCAGTATCAACAAAATGTCTGCCTGCCCCCGGTCGTGCAGCGTCCGTGCTATCGACCATCAGCGTCTACTGCTGTGCGAGTTCGTCGCCAGATGGACAAGCCGACGAGGTCGCAGATGGCTCACACGAAGAACCAACAAGGGTGTTTCTCACGCCAAACTAGATAGGGATAACTTAGCACTCTATGCGCGACAGGTAAAAGCTGCTGAGCGGGCTGCAGCCAATGCTGAAAAGAGGCTTAGCGTGGCGCAAGAATACTTTGAGCAAGTCTATTTAGCGCTCAAACTAATCCGAACGACACCCTTGCTGCAGAATAATTAGCGTTGAAGAACAAGCGTTTGTCAAGAGACTTCGCTTAGAAGCTTCTGTCGATGCAAGTTCCACAGCAGCAGCAGTCGTCCTACATGCACACGGTTCTGTGGAGAAACAATTAGAAGCAATAACAAAAATGTTTTTCTAATTTACTCACCATTGAGGGTATACTTCACGCGTGGCCCCTCACCTCGTAGGATGGCGTCAAAACTGGAGATTGCTCAAGAATATTGATGTCGTTTAGTGAGCCTGGAGACCCAAAGTTATAGTGCCAACTTCTCAGATCGTAGTCAGCGACGGCCTCGAGGACTTTGGTTGGCTTTTCTCATTTCCTTGTGCTGACCAGCTAAGGCCATCGGGCAGTTTTTCCAAACCAAATGCATACAATAGATTGATCCCAGTATTCCGTGAAACCCGCGCACAGCGTTCTGTTTCAATATACGCAGCATTTCTGCAGTCGATGGGGACGCATATACTCCGGACCAAAACCCGCTATGATGTCATCGCAAAAATGACCAACACAATCACGGACGGAGGAGCTGCAATCTCGAGGTTCTCTTCGATTGCGTCAAAAGATAAGGAGTAAACCAGTACCCTCAATGCCGTAGTGATCTTTATCAAGCTAGATATTTCTGCAGAGTTCTGCTTCTGAGAAAAATACGAATCGTGATCCAGTACTCCTATCGATACCTTTGAAAACAGACGTCGCGACATTCGAAAGCGTCTGCGAAATGTTGTATCGTCGAAAATTGGACTCGGTCCGAAGTACTGCTGTAGAAGACGGATGTGACGCCGTGCCACTCGCGAAGTTGGTTGAGCACACGGCCCGGCAACGAGCCACCAGGTCCCCGCTTTGCTCCTAGTACAGGTGGGCGAGCTTGGTAAAGAATTTCTACCGGTACTTCTTCATCTTCATCTTCTTGAAGCAGCATCTCCATCTGACGTGATGCTGATTCGCGATCCATCTCGCCTCACCAGTTGCTAGAAAATACCGGTGTTGGTGGACGACCACCAGGCCTGCGGCTAAAAAATAGTTTTGGCTGTTCTTTGTAGTTATCCCCACAATAGAATAGCCGCAGTGGTGAAGATGAGTGGTCGCGAGGGCGTCGGATTCACTTGACCAGCTTGGGCGAGAGCTGCAGGTCGTGGTGAGCGGCGTGAAGACATGTCTAGCCGAGTAGATAAAGACACTTAATCTGTAGAATGCAAAGCCTGAGCGGTAATTATTGTTATTCAAAGTGAAGGAGGAACTGAATTGCTACATCACCATAGCAGATGAGCAATCATTGATGAAGCAGCGGTCTTCTCCAGCCGCAAGCTGTCGCTTGCCTCGCATGTACCCAACCATCAATGGCAAAAGACGTGCGTGGCGATATCGTGAAAGAAGGCTTAGGAGGTGGAGAGCTTGCGGCTGATGTGGCTATGTGGTGACTGCACATTTGCGGAGTTGGGGTACAGCATGCGCGTGGAGCGCTTGACGGTGGACCAAGTAAAGAACCGGCTGCAGAGCGCGTCCAAGCGCATGTGGGACCCATGGTGTGGATGAGTTTTGAATTCAGTATCATTGACACCAGTTGTAGATCGTTATGCAAGCAAGCACAAACATCGTGACTCTTATGTCGTTTGAGACCTTGAGATTTTCTGAAGCCGCGAGCTTTAGTTGCGCAGGAGATTGTCATAAAAGCAGATGCAAATTGTGGGTCGAACGTCAAACCATTCTACCCCCTCCAGTCCTTCCTTACCTTACCTTTCCAGGGTCAATGACGCTGGAGGCAGCCTTGCTCCCACTCCTAGCAGAAAAAGCGTTAATGTTGATGATTTAGTTGTACGGGGTAACATGCAGCCAAATTCTCTTGAGCTCTCACCTCGAGACAAAAGCCTGCCAATGACATATATATCCCCTCTTGCTGATATGGTCTCTTGGAACCCGAAGAATTGGACTGGTTCGGGACACGTCGGATCCATGAGCTCGTATCCGCTCAACGCCGTTGCGATTTCGTCTTCGTCATTGATGTTAACGCCCCGGAGCCAGCCGAACTCATCGCTTTTACCCCACAACCACTGTCTGTTGCGTCGAGCAAGATATAGATCCAGCTTTTCGGGAAAGCACCAGAACGCTCTTCTCACGATGATGGCCTTCTTGAGTTGATACACCGTAGCCTGCCCGTCGATGTTTACGGTGGAAGAAGAGCGGTCACCAAAGACGAAGTAGTTAATCTTGACGATCATCGAGGCGGATTCTTGGTGAATGCGGCTTTCTTTTTTTTTTTTTCTGATCACCTTCGTGACGACATCTCGTTGTCGCCGAGCCTCGCTATGATGGAAATTGATGAGTTCGTGGTTGCTTGCATTTTGAGTCTGAATTCATCTCCATGGCGATCAAGTACATTGAATTTGTCGTGCTCGTCCACATGTTGGAGACGAGGGCACGTGAAATTCCTGGTAGACCACCACCGCCCCGCGGTGTCAGTAGTATAATTGAAAGCATCAGAATGAATGATGTAACTCAAGACAACATACGGGGAATGTGTAGGATCATAAAATATCGATATTAAAGAGCTGATTTTATGCCTGGGCTTACAGTTATTGGTGTAGCGCCAGTTATTGGGGTAGCGCCGGGTGTTGAGGTAGCGTCAGTTATTGGGGCAGTGCCAGTTATTGGGTTAGCGCCGCGCACGTGCAATGGGTGGATCGCGAGCCGGAGTGTCCTGATAGCCAGAATGGCCATGCCATAGGCAAACAAAGCGTCTCCAACCCGGCCGACGCACTGGACGACCTCGCTCAATGGCAAGAGAATACACACTTGCATGGTCCGAATGTGTGTTGGCTGCCCATGTTCTTCTGACACGACGAGCTGGATGAAGCCCCTTACATACGACTGACAACACGCAGTCGTTCAAAGTAACAGCTAACGCGGCCGACGCAATCTTGACGACGTGTCCTGGTAGCGCGATTAGTTAGTTACTTGGAGAATATGATCGATCTTGCCAAGACAATACGTACCATCGAGCCATTTGAAGCACGCAGATTTCCGTTGAAGACCTTGATCTTGAGAAACCAGAAATGCTTGTAGTGCGAGCCTTGCCAGGGCGTAGCTCACAGCAGCTACCAAGGTTTTGGAAACGTATTTGTGACTGCCATGATGGGCAGTATAACATTCGCCTCCATCGCTCGAACGGTGATTAATTGACCATGTCGAACGGAAAGGGTTGGCTCGAGGAAGCCCTTGTATACGACCGTCAGCAGGCCACTGATTGAGTGGAGAACGAATAAATTGAACCCGATCGTGTCTGTCAACGTTCGCTAGCAACACACAAATTAGTCAAGCTTTGAACTGTACTGGAGAATTGTAATAGAAAACACTTACTTGCGAGATAATTTCGACAGCGTCCACTGCAGCTCTGCAGACCTGCTGTTAAAATATATTAAATTAGCCTTAAGACCTTGGTAGCACTCACTGCACATCAAATAATGAAAAATCTCCAGCAGTCAGACTTCATTAGTATGGACAGGTTACATGATGGTCGTACATGCAGGTCGCTCGATTAGAACATGAATTTGTGAGGGCTGCAATGTCTCTGGGAAATCGTTGGAAAGGGGGTCATCTCCCTCGTCCATATGTTTGTAGCTCCTTAAAGCCTCGCGTTGCTGCTCATCTGTGACATCCAGAAGCTGCAAAAACCAGGACTCGTTGCTCTCCGTCTGCAACCACTGACCGTCACGCCTGGCCAGATAGAGCTCCCTTATGTTGGAGTCTTTTATTCTCAGACACGTGCTTCTCGCATTGATGATTTCTTTGAAGTCGTCGACGGTGCTGTCCGCAGGCGCTGTAATGGTGAAAGAGCCCCTCCCACCACCAAGCAGTTAATCATCTTGTGGTTAGTTGCCATAGTTTTGTTGGCCTTGTCTTGTCGGGTCTTGTTCGGTAGCTGGTAGATTCAGGACTGACTACCACCTGCTCTGCAGCACGGAGCAGCAGAAATGATGGCTCTATCTTGCATTTACTATGACACAAGTTGAACTTTGACCATCTTACTTTAACTAAAGGACATGTTGCACTTTTTCCATCTTACTTTCACTATGGGGCAAGTTGAACTTTTACCATCTTTGTTTCACTATGGCGCAAGTTGAACTTTCTCACTTCTTTAACTATAAAAAGTTGAACTTTTTCATGGAAAAGCTTACTTTCACTATTGGGCAAGTTGAACTTTTACCATCTTTATTTCACTATAGCACATGCTGAACGTTCTCTCGGTAGATTGCCTATCAATTTTGCTGGACTTTCTCATTCGGAGTGATAATTATTTATCTTGCTTAGGCATTGTTTTGGGGAAGGAATTGGGTTAAAACTCATTGTCACTAAGTATCGAGCCCTTGATCTTGTGGCTTAAAGCCTGAATTCGTAGGTGGTGCTTTAACTATCTTGCTTAGCTAATGTGAATTCCGTCTAACTTTTCCGATCCTGGTTGGTTTGCTGCGGGCGACTGCAATAGCCCTTTACAATTCTTAAGTCAAAGCGCTAATCAACCAAGTGGTAATAGTGACAATCATTCCTTATCACAAATCGTAACTAATAGCGATTATATTCAAATCAAGCAACACTTTCGCGAAGTCAGGTGCATTTCGCACTAAACGAAATCTTTCTCAGAAGTGGGTGAAAATTGACCTCTTGGTGCATTTTGCTCCATTTTTGGCTGAAGGGTCGCGCAAACACACCGACTTTTGTCATACCCAATCCCAATCAAGCGGATAGGGAACGGTCAGGTGTGACTGGGGTATTTACGTTGAAACATTCCCAAATGCATGATCAAAACCTATTATCCTTTCGTCACCATAAAAATACATAAAGTATGGTTTTGCAAAACATGGTAGGCATCTGCCAATCAGCTTGACTCCATAGTAAAACGAAGATACATAGCAGCGCTACACCTTGTTCTACAATATTGTGTTAGCAATCCATGGCTCAATATCAGCGAATTCGAATTGCGGAAGTATCTCGTGCCGCACTGGCGTGTACTAGCGTGTCCGGACAACACAGTCCTGATGTGTGTATTTGACGTGGTACGCGCATCGCTCAACACTCCCGGACGGCATTCCAGGACTTGCCGAGGTGACCCCGTCTTCTTGTCCACCAGCGGCGACATACACCGTCCCGCCGTGAGGGTAACATCAGCGTGTAGATGACGTTCTCAGCGTACATCAATGCTGTACAATACATCGCCGTGGTCTCCTTCATGTCGTCGGCGGTCGGGTTACCGAGGCCTTGGCCAGGGTCTCCCTAATGCACGCAGCGAGTACTTGGAGCTGGACTTCACCAGTTGCGCCGACACCACGTCGTCGAGGTGCTCGAGGAGATGGTGGACCAGCGCCATGCCCGCGAGAAGGTCGTGATCGAGGAGACCGCCTTCGAGATATCCATCGACGCCTTCGCCGGTGCCCCGCTCAAGCCCTCGACTGGTGCGACGGACGATACCGACGCCGCTGTCGCCGCCATGGGGCCGCTGCTTCTGTCGGGCCAAACGTCGAATGATGTTGTACTCTAACACCCACGTCGTCACTCTCATTGCGAGAGTGCCGAATCTGGAATGCGATGAAGATGACAAAGCTCTGCTTCAGTGTGATCGACAGCAACTCAGACAGTTCAGTAAATGCTACCAGATATGAAGGCGCTATGGTATTATGGACACGAGCGAAGTGTTGAAGGTGCTTCCACGTCGCTGGAGCTCGCGGGTGTGAAGATTATGCGGAAGGCGACGAGGGCCTGGGCCAAACGGAAGTGGGGATATATTCCGTGGTAACGGCTTGCTCGAGCACAGATACTACCCCGCTGAAGAAGACGTTCCATGGTGATGTCTGCAGTAGTAAGAAATAGTCTGATATATTTTTAATCTGTTATGCTATTGATGTACCGCAAAGATAGGAATCCCATTGGAATTGACACCGTCAACCTAAGCGAATTCCGCTGGCTCGTACTGATGCTGAGGGCACGGACACAGAAAAGGCACTGATGCTATGAGCGTACGCACAGGCAATCAGTGAATGGATAAAATATTTTCGGTCTGAGTGCTTGTGGTTCCAAGTCAATCGGCCGGGCTTCATCCCATTCTGGCGAGCGGTAGTAACGGCACTTTTTGCAGGTACACGCATGCCATAATGACTCGTTCTTAAGCTCGTCGACCAAGATGTCGACAATGTCCATCGCATAGGCTAGCTCTTGGTACTGGTTGAACTCCTTCGGTTGGTTAAGACCTTCAAAATAGCGGGTCTGGACCGCCACAGTAGAAATACCTGGTGTGGTCTCCAACTTGATGAACCGTTCGATCTGACGGTCCAGCTTCGCGCGTTTGTGCTCCAGTAGGTTATTTAGAAACCTCATTCGAGCTCGAATTTGCGGTCGAGATATCTGTAAGCAAGAAAAGCAATTAGCAGAAATTTCGTAAGCCCTGTTTGTTTTTCTTACCTCTAAAATGTCCATGCAACTGCGGAGCCACCAAAGAAAGTCATGAACACGGTCATCTTGGCCGCGGTGTATTGCTACATGGAGTTCATACATCTCCTTCACAGGTAGCGCAGCGATAAAGTCGTCGATGTCACTTGATGAGCCAAACATCTCTTCCACTGTCTACAATAAACTCACCCGAAATTCTCAAATTCAAGTAAATGTTTCATAACACTGCGATAACGTACCCGGTCAGACGCTGGGTAGATTTCATCGAATTTGACGTGCTCGTCAGCACTAAATAAGGCTAAACTCTATCGCCAAGTTTTAGAGAAGCAAACCTAAAGCAAAGCGAAGTCTGTAGCCTTACTCCGTTGCTTGTTCTTGTAGATGGGCCGTCCGTCGCTTGCGTGTGTCTTCACAGGAGACGCAGCTAGAATAACAAGTTAGAATTACGAGAATACGTGCCGATAACAATATTATGAACAGATACTTAAATGACATCGTCGTCTCGACGACAATCCACCATCTTGACCCTCGCTGCGCCGCTAATTTTCGAATGCCCCCTCCTCCTTCGCTTCCTCCCAGATACCAATGAAAATATATGGACCGAACATTTTGCTGATTGTATAAAGCGTGCGTTACACGTCGAGTTCGGATCAAACGTCTTTCCGTTTTTATGAGTGCACGACACACCGTCGTCACGAGACCCTGCCGAATGCAGACTACACACATATATTTCTGAGTTGCCATGGTGTGGTGGAAGTGCGCTTTAAAATTGTGCTCTTAGTAGAGGTGGAAACACCTGGTAGACAGGGTAACAATGACATAGTTGTAAATATTGCTTTATTATTGTGGCATTACATGTTCCAATGGTTAGCACTCAGCGCCGTCAACCCGACGACTACCGGAGACCAACGTGACGAGGCTTTATATCAATACCACTTGATGCCGAGTTTCTTTTAGCTTCCTCCAATATCAATATCACTGATATCACCAAAATGGTCGATGCTATCAGGCCCTGTGCATGTTAGGATCATGTGATCATACGCACACGCTTCAGTATACGTTCACCCAAGCCAAATCACAGCAGACGGTTTGGTTTTGCACACACGTTAATTACATGTCCAGCCAAGTAAACTATTTAGGCACATAGGTGACCAAAACAAATTCGGTGTCCCTGTTCATACCTAATTCAGCTACCGCTCACCTGCTATCGCATGATAGGCGATTGTTTTAACGCAACGTACCAGCTGAACATTCTACAATTCACGTACATCGTGCGATTCTAGTACGCCTTTACCAAGCTCGCCCACCTGTACTAGGAGCAAAGCGGGGACCTGGTGGCTCGTTGCCGGGCCGTGTGCTCAACCAACTTCGCGAGTGGCACGGCGTCACATCCGTCTTCTACAGCAGTACTTCGGACCGAGTCCAATTTTCGACGATACAACATTTCGCAGACGCTTTCGAATGTCGCGACGTCTGTTTTCAAAGGTATCGATAGGAGTACTGGATCACGATTCGTATTTTTCTCAGAAGCAGAACTCTGCAGAAATATCTAGCTTGATAAAGATCACTACGGCATTGAGGGTACTGGTTTACTCCTTATCTTTTGACGCAATCGAAGAGAACCTCGAGATTGCAGCTCCTCCGTCCGTGATTGTGTTGGTCATTTTTGCGATGCCATCATAGCGGGTTTTGGTCCGGAGTATATGCGTCCCCATCGACTGCAGAAATGCTGCGTATATTGAAACAGAACGCTGTGCGCGGGTTTCATGGAATGCTGGGATCAATCTATTGTATGCATTTGGTTTGGAAAAACTGCCCGATGGCCTTAGCTGGTCAGCACAAAGGAAATGAGAAAAGCCAACCAAAGTCCTCGAGGCCGTCGCTGACTACGATCTGAGAAGTTGGCACTATAACTTTGGGTCTCCAGGCTCACTAAACGACATCAATATTCTTGAGCAATCTCCAGTTTTGACGCCATCCTACGAGGTGAGGGGCCACGCGTGAAGTATACCCTCAATGGTGAGTAAATTAGAAAAACATTTTTGTTATTGCTTCTAATTGTTTCTCCACAGAACCGTGTGCATGTAGGACGACTGCTGCTGCTGTGGAACTTGCATCGACAGAAGCTTCTAAGCGAAGTCTCTTGACAAACGCTTGTTCTTCAACGCTAAATATTCTGCAGCAAGGGTGTCGTTCGGATTAGTTTGAGCGCTAAATAGACTTGCTCAAAGTATTCTTGCGCCACGCTAAGCCTCTTTTCAGCATTGGCTGCAGCCCGCTCAGCAGCTTTTACCTGTCGCGCATAGAGTGCTAAGTTATCCCTATCTAGTTTGGCGTGAGAAACACCCTTGTTAGTTCTTCGTGTGAGCCATCTGCGACCTCGTCGGCTTGTCCATCTGGCGACGAACTTGCACAGCAGTAGACTGATGGTCGATAGCACGGACTGCACGACCGGGCCAGACATTTTGTTGATACTGCGCTTTTTATTCGACGTTCGCCATGCCCCCACTTATCCGAGTCGCGCAAAATGTACCAGCACTGAATGAACTTAAATTTTCCGTTTTTGAGGATAGACTCGTACAGAGTCACCGCATCGTGCTCAATATCAACAGGAGACCGCCCACTAGCACATACATTCAGCAATCTAGCGTGGCACGCCACAAACTTGGACACGGCGTGAGAAATCGTCGGAAATCGTGAGCTGAGCGATTGTGCAGGCCGATCTCAAACAGACGAAGCAACTCAGCGTCGAATGCAGTCTTGACCTTAGTGTAAAATGCGTCGACTGATTGATATATGCCATAGAAAGCATCCGTGCTCACCGAAAGCCACGTTTCACACAACAACTTGTCCTCGATAGGTTTGTAGTTGGCTCCACGCGACTTTGACAGGGTCGAGTTGATCTCCATGATCAATCTTGAAGTGAACATGAGTTCTGGCCGCGGCTATTCCTGAAGCCAAATTTGGCTTCCAATTTGGCTTTCGGGTGAGCCTTGCTATTTTTATCAGCTGGATGGCTCGAGTGGTGGAGCCCTAAAAGCTATCCGGTGCTGCCAATTTTTGGCTTTGGCGCCTAGATAGCCGTAGCGGTGAAGATGCTCTTACATTTTAATATCTAGAGATGCTATAAAAAGGCTGTGATTGAATTAGTGACATCCGCGAGTGACATGCCGGTTTCAGTTTGTAGATGTGTTCTTATATAGAGGAAGTTCTTCTAGAGGGTGAGAATGTGAATTGGGAAAATGAATTGTGCGAGATGAATTCCTCTCAGTCTTGAAACTTTCTGGCAAGAAGAAACATGACTGAGGGCAAATCGGCCGAGGTGGAGCTGAATTGCGCGGTGTATGGCGTAGGGAGCGTGTTTCCGTGGAGATCGCACGTGATGCGAAAGTGAGTGCGCTGCAGGAGGCTATCTTCGACAAGAAGCGATATCACGAGCGCTATAGCTTTGACGCAAGCGAATTGACGCTGTACTTGGCGAAGAAGAACGGCGCGTGGCTGAAGGACGACTATATGTCAAGAACTTCTTGCAAGCTGGTAAGAGCTCCGAGTATGAAGAGATGAGACCGTCGTGGAAGCTGACGAAGACGAGGTTGCTTGGGCGGATTTCCAGCCCGGAGAAGAAGAGATTCACGTGCTGTTGGAACTCCCAGCAGCGGCGTCTCCTCCGAGTGTTCCGGTTGCGGTACCGATTGGTCCTGAAGTGGATCTTCGTTCGTGCGACCATCTCCTCGCATTCTTGGAAAGCGAAATGACCAACAAGGAGGCAATTGTTTCAAGGCCTCACATTTTAGAAGCCGACAGTTTACAGTTTCGATTGGTTGGAAGGGAAGAGGCGATTACGAGCGCAGCGCGGTGCTTCAGCAACATTATCGCGGTTTCGGGCACAGCAGGATCAGACCGCACGAAGCGGGTTATGCCTGTTTGCTCCGGTATTTCTGGTTTGGGAAAAACGCGTATGTTAGAAGAAGGCGGCACGATTTTGCAAGAGTTGAATTTGGACCCCAATCACGTTGTCCGTGTGATTGTTCCGTACTTTAACGGGTTTAGACCCCAACCAGTCGAGCAATCGATGCCAATCGAGGCGTCTTTCTCGTGGCGGCTCTTGTATCGCTTTTTCTCGAGAAGAATTGCGCATTTGAATTTGGCAAGTGGCTTAATTCGCGATTACCTCGTAATGGAGGTCAGCTGACATTGAGTGATGCTATCGAAGTCGTCGAGCGCAAGCTGCGTAAGAAAGTTCAAGCACCAGGGACGATGTACCTCTTTCTCGGCATTGATGAATATCAAAAGATTGAAAAGATTGGTGCTCGTCGAAAAGATCCCAACGTGTCACTCCTACGTGAGCTCGTGGAGGCCATTGGAGATTTGCTGTGCGTGGCGTCGTCGAGTCTGGTTTTGCTGCCCATGTTTGCGGGGACAGATTTGGGCGTCATTGCATCGGGTTCGATTGCAAATTCATCCTATTATGTCACCAAGCGACTTCCGATGACTCTATTGACGATGAAGGAAGTGGTCAAACTTCTTGAGAGCAATGCAGAATTCGCCAAACTTCTTCGCCATTCCCAGATTTGTCGAAATCTGTTTTATCTGGGGGCGTTCCACGATGGATTGTCGATTATCTTTTGAAAGTGAAGACGTTATGGGAAAAAGATCAATCGGAAGCTGTGAGTTTGGAGATTATCACAAAGTGCTATGCTGAAATCCGAACGGGTTATGTTGAGACGTATCTTAATGTTCTCGATATCAGTGATCGTGTCCGGTTGGCAGCTTTTGCAGTATCAGGACTAAAGGTTCATCAAAATGCAATGTTTAATGCGACGTGGAAGTGGTCACGACAGAGAGACTCTTCACTCTGCTTGCTTGTGGATTCGTCTGATGGGGAAGCCTTCGGGATCCAAGTGCCATATTCTCTTTTGCGGAATGTTGGAACACTGTACGAAATACTTGAAAATGAAGCAGAGAAAGCATTGGCTCGTGCTCTAAGTGATCTCCATGACCATGTGGATACAGTAATTTTTGATGTCCAACCGTGGCAAGCGTGGGAAACATTCGGAGCATATTTTTATGCGGTGCGAATTAATGCCCTTCTGGTGCTGGAGAGATCGGACGTCTCACTTGGAACGCTTTTGTGTGGAGCCTTAATGGATGATGCAACGCGTGATATTCGAGTCCATTTGAAACTATCAAGAGTGTTCCTTTGTCAAGACGCATTTGGTGCAGATACGAGCGAACTCATTCCTGAAAAGAACAATGCGTTGCGAAAAGTCGACTGGATTTCGAAAGGCTTCATAGCAATGAATGGCGATGGTGGAGCTGGGGTCGATATTTTTTGCGTTGCGTGATGTTTCGACCAATGTTGAAGTCGTTTTTCTGGATCAAAGGAAAAAGCAGTACGGTAAATTCCAGCCAAGCCAAGCAAAAACGTATTTGAGCAACTTGGATCGTTGCCCAACATTTCTTCAAAAACGTGGAGCGCTCTTCGTTCGTGGAGTGGTTAATTGCGTTGCCACTTCAGGTTTGTCAACGTTTACTGTGCCTCCCAATTGCTATCTTGTAAGTAGGGAACAAAGTGACAGTTTTCATGGGTCTCTGACATATCACCCAGCATGCTCTCCCGTCATTGCCATCAATTCAGCCACCAAAACCGCGCTCAAATCACTGTTTCGAGGAAAATGTAAAGAGGTTGATCAAGTGGTAAAGGCAATTTTGAAGAAAAGGAAACAACCTGGTGGTGGGTTTCGCAGACGCGAGGAAATCGAAGCATTTTTTCGTGAAAAGCAGTTGAAAGTGAAGTTTGTTGACGATCTTAACGCCTTTTCAGACTTCTCGACGTAGACAGAATATACTACGCGATAATTCAAGGCCGCTCCGAACGTTGAAAGCTACGTCGTTCAGTAATACTCAATCTTGGAGATGGCGTCGCTGCATGAACTAACAAGGAAGATGTGGAAGTGTGTCTGCAAACCGTTTCTCAAACACTTCCTCAAGGAAGCTACTGGCAATGGTGGAGCAGGCGTCGACATTTTTTTGTCCTAAAGGATGCTGCGACAGACGAAGTGGTTGTCGTTGTCGACCAGCGAAAGCGGCAGTTCGGTAAATTTCAGCCATGCCACGCAAGCGATTATCTTCGCAAGTTGAGTGGTTGACCAGACTTTCTTGTGGTTAGTGGTGCGCGTTTGGTGCGAGGGATCATGAATTGCGTTTCGCCTTCAAATTTGGCGAGGTATGTGGTGCTGGATGATTGCTTCATCTTGAGCTGGACGAGACGGAGCAGTTTCATGGCACGTTGGCGTATCACCCAGCGTGTTCTCCTGTGAGTCGGCGTGCAAACAGCTCTTAAAACAGTATTTCGAGGCAATTGGAACGAGGTTGATCAACTCGTTGAAGATATCATGAGGAAAAGGGCGGACGAGGAGGGTTTAGCAATCACAAGGAACTGCATGGTTTTATCAGTACCAATTAGGTAAAAGTTCAACTTCCTTACCAGTTTGCAGAGTTCTCGTCTTAGCAACAGGAAACATTATGCTGATACTTAAGCATCATCCCATTTCCACACTGAAGCTGTCCTGGCACGTTCCTTGTCAGATTGGCTTCGGATAGGTCCACCAAAGCTGTGAGCGGCGCCTGGGAGCCGTCTCGCTTCGACTGCCGGTCCCTGCCACTTGAATTGGGGGAGTAATTTCAGTGCCGTGTTTCCGAGGCCGTCGCCGCTCTTCCACCCCAACAACTTGAGCATTTTCCCACCGATACCAGATTCCAGCGAGTAGATGGATTCTACGGAGTGTCTTTAGCTGCCCAGAAGAGATAGCTTCGTCCTCTCGGTGCTTCGTTGCATCTCGCTCCATTTCCTGCTCTTGATCACGGTACTGGGCTGCGTTGTGCTGTTTATTTTCTTTTGCCTTCCCCAAATTGGCCAGATGGGGCTCTGATAGCGTTTCATGCTTGCGCAGAAGTTCTAACGAGCCAAACTTTCGCCGACAGAGCTAACACCAAACAACAAATGGTTAGCGAAACTTGCACCCTCTGGCCACGCCCCATGCAAATAATTGTAGGGAAACAAAGGTTGGACTGCCGCTGAGGCTCATCAGCCGACAACGACCGGTAGTAAACTGTGCAGGCGGGCACCTCAGCTAAGGCGACGAAAACCAGCGCTGCCGCTAGAAGAGCTAATTCTGGGATTGATGCATTGACATATGTCTCCCAAGAGGTTCCTACTTGCTTGGTAAGTCTTGCTGCTGGCAGTTTGGCTTCGCGTTGACGTAGTGACCACTTCGCAATATCAGTACTTTTGCGCTTCATTCCCACACTTCCCATGCTGACAGCACTGGCGGCAAGAGGAGGAGCACTGTTAGTACCCACTGATATTAATATGTCCTTCTCCACAAGCGATGCGGAGGCAAATGCAGTGGGTTTTATGCCAAATGATATCGTCGGGCCTTTCTTCTTGTCCTCCTTAAGCGACAAGCTCAGTCCTGGCTAGTTTAGTGTTGGTGTCTCTGTTTCTACGCTGGACTCTTTGAATACAGCATCGTCCACTGGCAGAGGTGGCACAAAGCCTTAAAGGCGTCCCCACTGCCACTAAGGTTTATCCACCGATAAAATGTGCAGGAGTTGTGGTACACCTTGCTCTGCGCAGGAGTTGTGGTAAACCTTGCTCTGCGCATCATAGTAAAGCATGCTGTCCGGATCCCAGTGTCCCGGGGCGGGGATGCTAGAACGCTAGGGTTCGAAGCAGCCCGCGGAACGAAGTAACCCTCGAGCTTCGCACCGCTGAACGCCCCCTAGGTAGGTCGTGTGGTATACCTCCAGGTACGCCGAGTCGTCGCTAGCCAGCAGTAGAAGTCCTTCGCACAGTTAGATGTAAAATATACGTCGATTTAAGTCGGTTAGCTGTTCCTGTTCCTGTTCCTGTTTCCGTCCCGAGCCTATGACAAAGGCAAGTCAAGCTCAAAGCAAAGAGAAAGTGATTCTCCTCGAGCAAGCGGCGGCGGGCGGCCCTCGACCAACCTGTGGGCAAGACACCCCTTCTTCTTCTCCGAAGCACTCTCCTTGGCACGCCATCCGTCCTTGCACACGTACACCCCGTCCCCAGCCGAGCCACGCACAGCTCCAGGCCAGCATGCCATCCGTCCCCGCCGTCATCCAGCCGCGCAGCTCCTCACGGCAGTCATCAGCTCCCGCCTTGGTCCGCAAGATGACGCGAGATCGAAACTCAGGCCTTCCACTGGCCCGAAACAGGGGCCGCAGCTGATTGGATCGCCCTGTTGCTCAATGGGCGCGCGGTACCAACTGTACCAGGCATGCCTGTACCCATTCCCGTATTCGCTGAGGATCCCGATCCGGGACATCCTCCCCGACCAAAACTTCGTCGTCCTCGACGAAGCTGTACGACTCGTTCCTCAAGTTGTCCTCGTTCACCGAGCATGCTTCCCGATGTTACCGACTAGGACTTTACTCCCACACCCGACCAGAATTCGACCACATCCCGGGGACCTCACCCGTCAAAACGGCATTCATCCGCATGACCATCCACGGTACACACTCGCTTATCGTACCTCGGAGGCACTTCTCCCCACCTTCGATACCGAAACGATCGAATTCAGCACGCCCGAACCGATATAGCCAACCGCACGTCACACTCGATCTCATTGCCCACTCAGAACACCCGCAGTTGAAACCTCCTCAGCCGTACTGAAACACGCCGCACCGACACACACGGCCTCCGACACGTTCACCTCTCTATACGTACTTAAGCCACCAGCACCCGCAGTGACACATCGCAATCAATCACTGCTAGCAATTCAACAAAGTGTGTGGACCCATGTTTTCCGCAGCAACCTAGACGATATAGTCTCCAAGCAAGCCGTCCCCACGTCAACCGACCCCAACGCGAAACAAAGTAGTTCCAGCTGCACCAGTAACTGGCGGTTTGCAATTCACCAGAGTAGTCACTAAGTATCCGCTGTACACTTTCAACAGTCGTGCCCACCACTTTTGAGCATACGCCTTTAATGCCAACTCGTGAGCCATGACTACTTATATGTCCTTCTCATCGACGCAATCAGTCGTCGCAGAGGCATCCCAACTCTTTAAGTTACTTAGACAGCGCGCCCAAATTGTTCCTTCCATCGACAACACTGTCTTCACGCCGCCACACCACTGTCGTTGTCGCACCGTGAGACGTCCACCATTGTAGTCCAGTGCCACGAACTCACACTAGGCGTTCTCCTTCGCAAGCACCTTTCTTCTTGAGGTGAACACTGCCAGCTCTTCCTACTTCAGCCACTTCAACCAAGGCTTGTTGTCTCGAAGCTGCAACATCACCCTTCCCCTCCACCGCACGTCGGTACTTCTTCCAGTGGCTTCACGTTTGCCACTCAAACCCAATTACTGCACTCATTTCTCCATCAACCCGTTCCTTCTTAACCAACCGTGCTGCAAAAACATTTCTCTCCACCACGTCAAGCGTACAAACACGCTGCACTATCGACTCCTCATAAAACAGCATCTCCCACACTCCACAGCGTGTTTCGTTCGTTACAATTGTTAAGCTCCTTCATGCACCGAGGAGCGTGGTCACACGCTCCCCGACCAGGACGTTGGCACCACTGCCAACACTACAGGAAAATGCTTCAGCCTGCAAGCTTGCAGCACTACAGACCATGAACACACCCTTATCTCGTTGGGGCGTCACCTCGCACCCACCAGCCATTACGGGAACGGCTTCGACAAGCACTTCCGAACGCCCGGCGGTTTCGACCGTACCAATGCCCTCTGACACCTTTCCACGCTTATGAAAACGATACTTCAGCTGGGCAAACATTCGACACGCTGGTTGCACTAGTGCTGGCAGAACCTCATCAACACCACTTGGACAACCCATCGCAGGCGTGTTTTCCACGCCAACGTCATTTCCAACAGATCCGTCGACACACGCCTTCACCAAGCTCTCGGCACTCACGGCATCCACCACTGACTCTGGCGCCGCACCTACAAAATCCTTGTCCGTAGCCACGACAACACAGGGCGAATCAGTACTGCTCACCAGCTCATAGAGACCACTGTCCGTCCATCATTTTCCACGCCGCTGTCCCTAGCTGTATCACCACTGGGTAAACCAGTTCTCACAGGCACGACCATAGTACATAGAATTTGCACATCCGACGCGACAAGCTCACTCAGAGCACGCTCTTCGTCACGAATCCGACCTCCAATACGGCCTTCTTCACCGAAACTTGGATCAGGGAGGGCCACCGCATCTAACACCGAATCTGCAAGTCCGTTGCCTCCATCAACGTGCAGTTCACTTGGCTCTGATAGTTCACGTTCCGCAATAGTTATCACTTCTTGGGAGTCCACTAGCTCCACCTCTTGGCATTGAGCGTGCGGCACACCGTTCGTCTCCTTTTGCATCTCTGCCACGATGCTTTCGTACTCGTCGATCACTACACACGCCTCAGCAATTGAATAAATATAATACTCATCCAAGATCCACTTCACTTCATTACTCCACAACCCATTCCAAAAGAACTGGTATTGCATGAAGGCGTCGCACCAGCCTAATCGTTCGCAGTACCGCGCTACTCGTCTTCCCCAGGCAACAGGTTCCTCGTTAACCCGCTGTCGTGCACTTTGAAGGCGATCCATTATCTGCTCTGCTGACAGCAAGATAAACAGGTTGTAAAGTCCCGCTTCAACGCCACAAAGTCCGACAGGCTGGAGCTGTTCCACCATTGCTCAGCGGCAGTGCCATAGACACGACATCCAAGAACTTCGACTCGTAGATGATCAGAGAGACCTTCCGTCCGACTTTCATATTCATCCCAAAATGCTTCCGCTTGTTCCGCTGACATCGAACCGAATCGAAGAACGGCACCTTCTTGATATCCTGCCACCGCGCTTCATCCAGAATTGTCATAGCCATCACAACCACGTCAGTCTCAACGCTCGAATCAGGCGTCGACTGCGCTCCGCTCTCACAATAGAATCCGTTGTATGCTGGTTCATCATAGGTTTCACCTGTCGTTCCAACCTGATCACCAAAATTCCCAGCAGCCAAGCACACGCCAGTTGATGTCGACGCTGACAAGCCGACCAGGTTCATCACATTCTCAGTACGGCTCGTTGGCACCGAACCATAATAGTCATACCCACCACAGCGAGGAACCGTGCTACTTCTTGCTCTGTCACAGTAGCCCTCAAATTCACACCCTACTCTTGTACCGCCATAGCTCCAGACAAGTACCATACCTTGGACCTGCTCGTAGCGTTGCCACTGAGGCACGCCCGCTTGTTGTATGGGTACTCCTGCACCTCCAGCCATCACAGGGTACATCATCGTGTTCATCACGCCATGGGGGTACATCACCGGGTACGGCAGCATCTGCCCAGTACTCACGCCAACCTCATAAGCACCTGCCCCTCCACTCGCAGCTTTGGCGCTTCCTTCAGCTCTCTTCCTGTTACAAGAACCGCTTCTACCCCTCCCGTGTAGATAGGAATCGTTCCGCTCGGTATGGTCTTCGGCTCTTCCTTCACTGGAGAAGGAGGCCCACGGCTCACACTTGTTGGCATCGTCCAATCTATCGGCTCAGGTCTGGTCATCATTGGCATCGTCACGTGTGGGTACGACACACACCCTGCCATTCCTGTAAATCCACTCACTCCCTGCTGATGCCATCCAAATACAGGCTCCTGAGTCACCGGCACAAACGCCGTCCCAGCCTGACCTGCCAACGACTTCCCAACACCTTGACTCGGAACTGCTTGCTCCATCTCACCAAGGTGCACACTCGCTGTTCCCGAGGCCGCTGACCTGGGCCTGTACTCGCCACACCAGTGGCTGGTACACTCGGATGCTGACTCGGCTCACCAGTGTCACCGGACATCGCTGTCAAGACCGGGTGTACGGCCGCAAACGACGCAGCCAGCTGCGTTCGCCTCGCCTCTAACGTGTCCTGCCTTCTTCTGCCATTTTCCAACAACTGCGCTCTCCGAGCAGCGTCCATACGCTCCTCTAGTAATTCTTCCATCGACTGCCCTCCTGCAGCCGTTCCTGCCTTTGGCGACTTCTCTTCCTCGCCTACTTCAAAGTAAACGGGTGTAGACAGCTCCGCAGACACACCCTCACTCACGACCCCTTCCGCTGGAACGGCTTCACTTTCTTCGTGCTCCGCACGATCACCAGGCTGACCCCATGTTCCATAAGGGTCAGCTACTTCACCAACACCTTGACCTTGTTGGTCTCCTGCACATCTTCAACCTCGACTTCAATGTCAGCACCTTCCGCGTACCGACCTCCTTGTTCACCCGACGGGAAAACCCTTCCGTCACCGACATATCCGAGTTTCCGCTACCTGGCGCACCCGCGCCTCCTTCACCTGGTGGTCCCATCCCAGACAGAAAGCCAAATATTGTTTCCCACGCTCTCCGAGCGTACCAAACTGACCACATAATCCAATTCCCAGTTAATCAAGCTGTTCCCGAAACAGCACCGCAATATCCCAGTCCGCTCGAAGATTCCAGAGCTGACGTGACCCCACGTTCCGCAAAAAATAAACCTCCGGCAGCTAATCCACGCTGCGAATACTCGTACTCGTTCTCCGAATGCAAAGTACAACCAAAACAAAAGGCGGAACGCGTTCACGACAGTCACTCGACGACGTAGACGCACACTAAGACGCTAACAGCGCCACACGAGACTCCAGCTCGTCAACTCGCAATCAAACCACGATCACTTAGTTCGTTCTTCCAGCGATGAAGCTACCCTGCTTCTCCACCAACTTGTCCCGGGGCGGGGATGCTAGAACTCTAGGGTTCGAAGCAGCCCGCGGAACGAAGTAACCCTCGAGCTTCGCACCGCTGAACGCCCCCTAGGTAGGTCGTGTGGTATACCTCCAGGTACGCCGAGTCGTCGCTAGCCAGCAGTAGAAGTCCTTCGCACAGTTAGATGTAAAATATACGTCGATTTAAGTCGGTTAGCTGTTCCTGTTCCTGTTCCTGTTTCCGTCCCGAGCCTATGACAAAGGCAAGTCAAGCTCAAAGCAAAAGAGAAAGTGATTCCCCTCGAGCAAGCGGCGGCGGGCGGCCCTCGACCAACCTGTGGGCAAGACACCCCTTCTTCTTCTCCGAAGCACACTCCTTGACACGCCATCCGTCCTTGCACACGTACACCCCGTCCCCAGCCGAGCCACGCACAGCTCCAGGCCAGCATGCCATCCGTCCCCGCCGTCATCCAGCCGCGCAGCTCCTCACGGCAGTCATCAGCTCCCGCCTTGGTCCGCAAGATGACGCGAGATCGAAACTCAGGCCTTCCACTGGCCCGAAACAGGGGCCGCAGCTGATTGGATCGCCCTGTTGCTCAATGGGCGCGCGGTACCAACTGTACCAGGCACGCCTGTACCCATTCCCGTATTCGCAGAGGATCCCGATCCGGGACACCAGTAGAGCCCATACTCGCTCGCGTACACGTAGCTACCACCTGCAGTTTCGAATGTCGGCGGCCACATTTTCTTGGGCTCTTCGAAGTGAGGCCCAACCTCAGCCGCGACGTTGTTAAGAAGCGCGCTTACGTCGTCTGCAACACTGGTCTGCTGAAGCGCACAATCAGCCGTAACGAGTCACCCAGGCATGCAGCGAAAATGCGTGCGTGTAGCAGAAGCGATGACAACCTCAAGCATCAGATACTTGTTTCGTTCTGGACGTGACTTGTCGTCCCATTCAGCATACGAAAACACAACAAATATTCGCCTGATTCATCGTATCAGCACCGCGCCCGTGTGCGAGAGACCACCATTGCAGTGACTGTCATTGAGCTTCCAGGACGCGGTAACGAAACAAAATCCCCTAGACAAATTAGTCGCACGATCTCGAGTCAATCGAATATCTTGTACACCATCGCACTCTGCAAATGCCACATGGAGCTGCATAAATGTTTCCCAGATCACATACGGTGAGACATTGAAATACTTGAGGGCAGCGCTCGACCTAAGCACATTTAGAACGCACCTCGCCTTCCTCCATGTCCTGTGGTAGCATGTGCACCATTAACACATTCAACGGAGTAATCCTGTTATTATTTTTTTATCATTTGCGCTCCGACCTCGCTCACCCCGTTCCTCATCTCTCATTCGAGTATCGTGAGAAGATGGGGAGACAAAAAGCCTGCAGTGTCTTGGTCTCGGTGGTGAGAGCCACATCGGTATTGAGGTCGAAACGCTGCAGTTGGTAGTATCTTGGTAGTATCACTTCCTTAGCATGGACAGTCTTAGGCGCGGTGCACTGGAAACACGACATCCGCCGAGCAAAATTTGTCATATTGCACTGCCACAGCAACATAATGATATTGTCAGAGGTCAAGTAACCATAATCGACTAAAGCACTGGACGAGCATCCACCTCATCACAAATCCAGTCCATTCATGGCTGCCACCGTTCTCCAGGCTGGTCGCGGAACAAGTCACATGCTGCCCACGTCCCCAGCTCGGTCTCACATCCTCATCATGTGGTGGCCGCCGACGCAAGTTATCCGCGTAGCAGAAATAGACCACTCGGTTCTCCAACACAAGAGGCTGAGAAGCTGCACCCACAAAAACCCACCAAAACTCCCACATCACACAGTGCACAAGAGAGCACTCCAGCAAGTTGGCAATGCCACCACCCATCGAAAGCCTGCACCACCTCCGTGGCGCTCTCCACGCTTCCAAAGTTGACAAAGCCGAACCCACGAGGTTCCCAGTAGCCTGAGCAGCAGTAATTTTACAATAAAAACAAAAGTTAAGTTAGTCACTAACTGTCTTCAGAGCCTTCCACTGCGAGTTCACGCACCTTGTCGTGCAGAACTCGAGCCGACACCGGTCCAAAGGCCCGCATACTGTTTAAGATCTGGTGGCCGCCGTCAAACGGGGCATAGGGCACACAACAGCACCGCGGGCGGTGTGTACGTGGGGACTGTCCGGGAGAGCTCGTCTCGGCTTGGAATCGGGTGCTACGGAGCTGAATAGGGGCTCAACGTAACGCTACGCTACTCCTGTATCTGTCTGTGCGTCTACATCTTTGTATGAATTGCAGCATCGCAACAGACTGCGTGGACAGTAGAGCGCTCTGATTTGGGTAACTTTGTACCATTTCGTCGTCGACGGTTGGCGCCAAGCTGCGCAGCAGGAGCGTCGAGCTGGGCGCGTACTCACGAGTTGGAGGGACCGGACGGGGCTGCCATCGACTGGAAGAGGCCGGTCGATGTGCCGAGCGAACGGAGGCGCCTTCGGGTCGAAGCGGCGACTCGGTGGCGGCATCTTGATGCAGAATTGACAGATTGACTTTTGAGGATGATGAATGTTATTGTTTCGTACCCCCAAAAATTGGTTGGTTTACAGTACATGGGTCATGTTTATTTGCATTAGTTGAAGATGTTGATGCTATTGTGTCTTGTTGGAGCCGCCGAAGCCGCCGAAGCCCATCATTGCCATCACGTCCGCGTCCGCGTCAGCGACAGAAGTAGCAGCATCTTCTGTTTGGGGTTTCTTGTCTTTGGTGGTTTCGTTCTGCGACTAGGTCTTTGCCGAGCTTCTTGGTCTTCTTCTGCTCCTTCTTCTGCCGCTTGATGTGAGCCTCCTCTAACTTCTTCTCGTAATCTGCAGGTACAATACAATACACAGGATGCAAACGACAACAACGCTTGTAAGTTGAATCTCAACCACGAACACTTAATCAAAAAGGACTCAACACGGCCGCAAGGAGCACCAACCAACCTGCCATGGCGTCCAGCTTCTTGGTCATCTGCCAGATCAACCGAAGCGACTGCTGCGCGGTGTGCGACGTATTTACCGACGTTTGACTCACCCGCTTCATGGCTGGATTAACCGAGGCTGAAAGGTGAGCATATAAACGATTGACTCCTAGTGTTTTCGAGTGCACCGTTTTCGTGAGCGGCGACACTAGCTATGACAGAAAATCAATATGACCACCGGAAGATGCAGCACTACCATCTTCCGATCGGGTTCGATGAAAATATGGCGAGTCCTCTGCAAAAATGGACACTCTATATACTCTCTACAGTATAAGGGAAGTGCCTCACCCAGCCATTTTAGCTGTGGTGGATTTGCATCGCTGTCGTTCCGTGTCATCGCTTCACACTTTGTCCAGGGTGCAATTTTTCAAAGTGCGCATGCTTAATCCAGGAATTTCGCACTAGTATTCAGGCATGTAATATGGGGGTGGATTACCTTCCCAGCGAATGTTGAATCCCATCTGGTCACACAGGAACTCCTTGTAAATTTGTGGTTGTCATGATAAACATCATCATCTCACGTGGAAGTTCTTGCTGCTGACGGCTGGACATGGACTTAGATGCAGCGAATGCGAAGCTGAACACGTTTTCGAATCCATCCTAGCAATGCATTCGTCAATATTTCGCCTTCCTCGCGTCAGGAAAGCGGGCGTTTACGCGTTACCCATGCAATCCTGCAGATGCCAGTTCAGCAGGCTTCAGGGCAAGGATCTGACTATTTTACTAAGGGTGACTTTCTTGCAGCCGAGGAATGCTATCGGAAAGGAATGGTAGCGAGTGTGTCTTGCTGCCGCGACGTGTCCCTCGTTTGAACAATATTGCCGCTGTGTTTTTGATGCTGCACCAGGATAGTTGCGATGTTCCAGGAACCTTCGTTAGCGGGGCCAGCAAAATTTGTCTGCAAACTCGTAGAACCAAGTGCCGGGTACCGAGTTAGCGATTTTGAAATGCACTGTTGTGGGTATCACTTATCCACTGAATTACAAGGCATGGGCTCGACGAGCTGGGTGCCATGATCGTCACAGGATAATAATGAGAATTTGCAGGAGTTCAAGGGCAGTATGAGGGTCGAAATACAACAGCGTTCACATCAGGAAGCGAAATCCAAACATGTGCACCCGTGTCAGACGTGCCGACGGAAGTTCGGCGAGAATCGCTCACCACGCGATCGCGGGCTCGAACAAACTCAAAGTGCGCGTGTGTGGCGTTGAACACGTGCAGACGTCCGTGACCGTATTCTTGCTGGCGCGCGCGAGTCCAGTTGGCTTGTAGGTACGCAGCATCATCCAATTCTGCGCCCCCAGAGCCGACCATGATGTGAGTTGGAGCAGCAGCGTGGCCATCTCGTTCATGACACTGCTCGTGAAATACTGGACACGTGCGCTCGTAGGCATGGTAGTGACCCGAGAAGACGAGGTCCACGCGATTGGCGGCCAGCAGATCCTCTAGACAGTCACGCAGCAGTTTAGCAACGTCGTGGTCGCCCTCGTAGCTTTCGGAGCAGTACAACGGCCGATGGAGATGCACGATCAGCCACGGGGTCACTTCGCGGTCTACACGGTCTCGGAGCTCATTCTCAAGCCACGTGCGCATTGGTGCACCTGGTGTACACCGGTGCTCACTGCTGATAATGATATGGTGCGTGAGGCCAACACGAAAGCTGTACCAGAACGGCGGGTTTGCCGTGCTGTCTGTCCCTTGAGGCATTGGAAAGCGACGAGCAAAAGGCACACCACACTCTCCGTGGGAATCATCGTCGAAGTTGCCACCATCGGGGTGCCATCCGTTAGACAGAGCTGCCTCACTACCAGACAGATCGTGACCAGCTCCAGGATTTTTCTCTTTGACGACGATTCTGTGCGGTTGGCATCGGAAGGAGCTAATAGTCCGTCGGCTATTGAGGAAGAGAAGCTGCGTGTTAACAAAGAGAATGCTGCTGTGGGCGTGCCCACGACTAGTTCTTGGGACGCACCCGTTGGTGCTTACGGCCCGACGCAGATGGCTGGTCTTGATGTGGGTAACCTCGTTGCGCTTAAGGACTTGAAGGTAGCGTTCAAGCGTGCTGTGTCACGGCTGCGTGAAATGCAAGGCGAGCGATATCTTGAGGAGAACATGCACTGGCGCCCTGAACGCGCGCAACAACTTCAGCGAGTCGTCCAGGCCATCAAGGAGGGTAAAGAAGCCAAGGAGGCGTCATGTTGAGGCACCACATTTTTGAAATGGATAAGCCGTTTGGTTTTTGGGGTGGGAGATGTTGTCACATGTCGACTCACCTTTGTGGGCAAGTGCGTTGTGACCTTCAAGCAAACGACGGCTCTTTGATTGATTAAATCGATATGAAACGAGCAAATAGAGCACCCGAAAGTTCTGCCAGAACTCAACAGTTGGCTTTAACCTCGCTTAAACAAACCACGCAGCAAACGCTGGCGAATACGCCCCACCCAGCGTTGTAAACGCCTCGGCTCATCTGGTCGTATAGATACATATACGTGAGTGCCGAATGTAGAGGTCAATTCGCTTGTCTGTGATCGCATACCTTGGTTAGAAACATCAACATCTCGTGAGCCTTGTTCGTTTTGTGCCATTTGAAACCTTGACACCTTTCCGAGACGTGAGTCTGGTAATACCACAGATTTTCGTAAGTGGCAATTCAGTTTACGAGTCACATGACGTCACGACTCAAACGCTTTTGAACTATTGACCCCGTTTCTGCATTACCTTGTTTCTCAAAAGCCTGGATCGCCGCACGACGTCTCTCTCTGATCTCTAGCACAAAACACGTTAGTATTGACAGATGCCAACAGCTCGGATACGACACAGATAAATATTCACAGAAGTCGAACCTTTAGGCACACGCCTGACGAGAATATGGATGTCATCTATTTGTTTCACAAACACTTTAGACATGAAGGCCTTGACTGGTACGGCGCATGTTGAATCCATGAGCTCATATCCGTTCAAAGCCGCCGAGATCTCGTCTTCGTTCTTTATGTCGAGCCGCTGCAGCCAACGAGCCTCCTTACTTCCCGACCACAGCCACCGTCTGTCTCGTCTCGCATGGTAGAGATCGACTTTGTCCGGGAAGTAAGAGACATATCCTGCTGCGAAGATGATGCTACACTTCACTTGAGAGACCGTAGACTGACTGTCAATTTCTATGGTGAAAATCGAGCTATCACCGAGTGATAAGCATCTGAGTTCGAGCATTCTGGTGGTGTTATCTGGCTGCAAGCAAATGAAAGAGTGCGCCAAATAGCGTTGACACGGGACATTCCTGGTCCTTTCCGATCAACTTCGTGACGACATTTCATCGGAAGCCTCAACGGAATTAAAGCCACACTTGGGTATGCAAGACTTGCTTAGATAATTTGTAGCGTAGGGAGTCGTGATGATTCTCGCATTCCATGCTCTTAGCCAAGCTGTAGAAATTGCGACGAGGTTTTAGTTGAAACAAAAAAAAGAGCCGTGGTGGGTCGTCATACATGTACATGCACGTAAAGTTTTGGCCGGGAGTGTCATGTCTTCAAGAGATGCAACGATTTCGATAAAAAATACAGCGAAAACATGTGCAACCGTCATTTATCCACATACATCAAACGCTGACGCTGAGATTTAGTGGGTGGTCGTCTTATGAACATCCAGAGGAGATGAGATCGATCCGATATCCGATAATGTCAGTACTTCATGTATATATATAACATTGACAGCGAATGCTAAAGGGTATCACAGTTTGCAAGAAATGGTGGAACAGCAGTGCCAAACCGCAAGGGGCATCTTTCAGCGACTTTCTTGTACTTTTACTGGCTTCGTGCTTTATAAAGCAACCCCAAAACAAATTCATCAACTTCTATCATAGCGAGGCTCGGCGACAACGAGATGTCGTCACGAAGGTGATCAGAAAAAGAAAAAAAAGAAAGCCGCATTCACCAAGAATCCGCCTCGATGATCGTTAAGACGTCTTTGGTGACCCTTTCAGCCTCGGTTAATCCAGCCATGAAGCGGGTGAGTCAAACGTCGGTAAATACGTCGCACACCGCGCAGCAGTCGGCTCGTTTGATCTGGTGGTGTGGATGAGTTTTGAATTCAGTATCATTGACACCAGTTGTAGATCGTTATGCAAGCAAGCACAAACCTCGTGACTCTTATGTCGTTTGAGACCTTGAGATTTTCTGAAGCCGCGAGCCTTAGTTGCGCAGGAGATTGTCATAAAAGCAGATGCAAATTGTGGGTCGAACGTCAAACCATTCTACCCCCTCCAGTCCTTCCTTACCTTGCCTTTCCAGGGTCAATGACGCTGGAGGCAGCCTTGCTCCCACTCCTAGCAGAAAAACCGTTAATGTTGATGATTTAGTTGTACGGGGTAACATGCAGCCAAATTCTCTTGAGCTCTCACCTCGAGACAAAAGCCTGCCAATGACATATATATATATACGCTCTTCTTCCACCGTAAACATCGACGGGCAGGCTACGGCGTATCAACTCAAGAAGGCCATCATCGTGAGAAGAGCGTTCTGGTGCTTTCCCGAAAAGCTGGATCTATATCTTGCTCGACGCAACAGACAGTGGTTGTGGGGCAAAAGCGATGAGTTCGGCTGGCTCCGGGGCGTTAACATCAATGACGAAGACGAAATCGCAACGGCGTTGAGCGGATACGAGCTCATGGATCCGACGTGTCCCGAACCAGTCCAATTCTTCGGGTTCCAAGAGACCATATCAGCAAGAGGGTGAGCATATAAACGATTGACTCCTAGTGTTTTCGAGTGCACCGTTTTCGTGAGCGGCGACACTAGCTATGACAGAAAATCAATATGACCACCGGAAGATGCAGCACTACCATCTTCCGATCGGGTTCGATGAAAATATGGCGAGTCCTCTGCAAAAATGGACACTCTATATACTCTCTACAGTATAAGGGAAGTGCCTCACCCAGCCATTTTAGCTGTGGTGGATTTGCATCGCTGCCGTTCCGTGTCATCGCTTCACACTTTCTCCAGGGTGCAATTTTTCAAAGTGCGCATGCTTAATCCAGGAATTTCGCACTAGTATTCAGGCATGTAATATGGGGTGGATTACCTTCCCAGCGAATGTTGAATCCCATCTGGTCACACAGGAACTCCTTGTAAATTTGTGGTTGTCATGATAAACATCATCATCTCACGTGGAAGTTCTTGCTGCTGACGGCTGGACATGGACTTAGATGCAGCGAATGCGAAGCTGAACACGTTTTCGAATGCTTCCATCCTAGCAATGCATTTGTCAATATTTCGCATTCCTCGCGTCAGGAAAGTACGCGTTTACGCGTTTACCCACGCAATCCTGCAGATGCAAGTTCAGCAGGCTTCAGGGAATTCCGCTGCTCTCGCCGAACTTCCGTCGGCACGTCTGACACGGGTGCACATGTTTGGATTTCGCTTCCTGATGTGCCTCTCGGACAGCCATCATCGACTTGCAACAAAAAAGTGATGGCGTGCACTGGGAAGTTAGCGACTGTCCACAGGCGACAGAGGCAACGGCCGAAGACCGGTTCACCTTACGGGGGCGGCGGCGCGAGACGCGCTAGTATTTTACGCCCACCCGCGGCTACACAGCTTCCTGTGGAGGATACCGGAAACCACTGCGAACCGGCATGTCATGAAGGCGGTGAAAAAGCAAGCATATCAGTGCTACAAGGGGGAGGATGCAGCAACTAAGGAGACCATCCCAAAGCTGGAACACAAAGCGAAAGTGAGTGCGTGGCAGGCGGCGACCATGCAGCAACCTCCAAAGCAACTCTGGGCCCACAACAACGAGCTGACCGAGTACCAGGTCTGGACAGCGTACCGAGTTACCGTGAGGCAGCTCAACCTGCACCACCCAGACCGCGCCTGGGACAACAGCTGCAGAAAGCTCTTGACCTGCCGCGGAACCAAGGAGACGATCGAACACATTTTCTGGGCATGCCCATGTGCTCAAGCGAGCTGGACAAAAATCATAAGCCATTGGACCGGGAACCATTGGGACGAGCAGGATCTACCACGGATCCTGGAAGCCTGTGCAACTCGAACTGCACCACCGCTGTCAAAAACGGTGAAGGCGCGGATACGCCGCAATAGCTCCGATGACGAGGAAGCAATGGTGGGCAACTGGAACCGAATGTGGAGAATTCTCAGTAGTGTGTGCACTGCCACGCTGTGGTTACAGCGCAACGATGCGGTGTTCCACAAAGTACAAATA
Organism: Phytophthora constricta; assembly: GCA_011947335.1. Lineage (NCBI taxonomy): Eukaryota > Oomycota > Peronosporomycetes > Peronosporales > Peronosporaceae > Phytophthora > Phytophthora constricta. The sequence goes on from JAAVTI010000286.1 coordinate 33,013, forward strand.
ACAAGCGCCGACAGCGCAGCGGCAGTATGGTCAACAGGACTCCGACAGCTCAGGGCAGTCCCAAAAGAGACAACACAAGGATAGCCACCAGGACGGCAGGAGCCCAGCTACAGCTCTGCACCCAGGAATTAGAGCAGGAGCCGAGCAGCCCCGCGCAGAGAGCAGCAGCAAGCCGCGTACAACCTCCGGACCACGTCAATGCACCGGCGTTGATAGCACGACTTAAGGTCTACCAGACATCTTGCAAACACTAAGATTGAATAGAAAAGTCTGAATCTCTCTTCTGTTTGCGCCTCTGCTCATGGCGTTCCTTCCGTGCCGTCTTAGCCCAATACGTGCCGTTCCACATGCAACCTCCGGGCACATCCCACGTGCCCGAGTACACCTGCGGGTTGGTGAAGTACGCGATGTTTCCCGTCGTCGTTCTGCGTGTTAGTTCCTGAGAGCTCTGTCGTACTGGTCGTCAATCCGGCACCGCCAACGCCTGGAGTTACCATCACCTCGGCACAATATACGGGTTTGGAACCGTAGCCCACGTCTGCCCAATAAATTGCATGCCTTGTGCGACGTTGTCCATGGGGTCTTCCATTTCAGCGGCCTTAGATAAGTACGTCCTTCTGCGCGTGGTGTATTTGACAACTGCAATTGACCGCGTTTTACATTCTAGACTTCGACGACCCGAATGCTAAAATAGTAATGAATTATTAATAGATAATAACATATGGTAGGCACCGCATCAATGATATTGATATAATCTATAATACTAGGTTTGAATGTATCAATATTATAGTAGTATCTATTGATAAAATTGAAAAAAACTATTACTATATGCCCTATTACTAGAAGCCCCTGCTTGTGATAGCAAATTGTTGTGGTACCACTCCAACGGTACACCCGAGATACTCCTCCTCAGTCCAGACAACTCAAGAAAGAGCAACCTGCAACATGGCGGACGAAGAGATGCCGCTCGCGGACCCAACGCCCAGCGAGGAGAAGACGCTCACGTCGCTGCTGTCGACGGCCTCGTTCGAGGCCCTACAATCCTCGACGAGTGGCGCCAACGTCCCCGGCACGAGCTGCAACTCGACGAAAACCTCCTCCGAAGCGAGACGCGTCCAAACGCGATCAAGGCCCAACTTCAAAGCGCCATATTGGAAGCCTATATAAGCGAGTCCGTCGTGTCCGCCGACGTTGTCGCGGCCGCTGAAGCAGCCATGACGAAGTATGAGGAGATCCAGAAACAGGAGCGAGCCAACGAGATCTCACCGCAGGAGCTGGAGCAGAAGATCAGGGCGTTTAAGGCGCCGTACGTCGGCGACGCTGACGTCCACTTCCGAGAATACCTCGCCGCCTGCTGCGTTGCGTATCGCACTCACACTAGCGACTACACGTCCCCGTACGTGACCATCACGCAGAGCTCGGGCTTCGGCAAGAGCCGCATCCTGCAGCGGCTGGCGGAGAGCACGGCGGAGGGCGACCTCCTTGGTCGCGGCGACACCAAGTTCGAGGTCACGGTCTTGTACATCTGTGCGCGCAACATCAAGGGCTCGAGCGGGTACCCGCGCGCAACACGCGCACTGAGACGGTGGCTCTTTCCGGAGGAAAACTGTAACGAAACGTCGATCCAGAACGCTCTTTTGAAGGCGTTCAAGTACGTGGTCGAGAATCCCGGTGCTGGAAGGCAGTGGATGGAGCTCTTTGACAGTGGGAGGGACAACAAGCTATTAGACGCAACGATTGTTGAGAAGCTGAAAGGCGTAGAACTCGAGAAGGATGACATGAGCGTCGATAAACCGGAGGCGAAGAAGCAGCGGATGACGGAGTCGCAGTCCACTACCGACACGAAGGTGCCGGTGCTTGTCGTGGCGATCGACGAGGCGCGGGCCCTGCTCGAGATCACGAGTTCCAGCGGCATCAACGCGTTTCGGTTGCTGCGCCGAGCGTTGAAGTTCGTGAACAAGTCGAAGATGGTGAAAATTTTCGACGGAACTGTTTTCGCAATTCTCGTTGATACATACTCCCGAGTGCACGACTTCGTGCCAGCGCTCCTTCACGACCCGTCTTCACGAAAGGGCCAGGGCAGCACGGCACTGTTCCCGCCGTTCATCTTAACAGAGACGATGGACGTGATGCTGAATAATATCGGTCTACTTACGAGCAAGAGTCGAGTGATGCAAACCAACCTGGAGCGAGTGTGGGAAGCACTCGTGTCGATGGGACGGCCTCTCTGGCAAAGCATGGAGGAACATGATGCCTTGGAGGACAGGCAGAAAGCGTTGAACGTGCTTGCCGCGGCCAAACTGCTGCTCGGACTGGAGGCGAAAGAGGCCACGAGCTACAACGACACCACGCTTCACGGCGTGTCCTCGCTGTTCTGCCGCGTCGGGCTGCGTCCGCGCGCGAGCGACCCGATGGCGACACGCCTGGTCGCTGACTTCATGAGCGTGCTGCACTACGTGACGTACAAGAACGACGGCCACATCAGCAGCTACACGTCGGACCCGGTCCTGACGTTTGGTGCCTCGCGTGTGTGGTACCAGTTAGACCCGCCGGCGTTGGAGTCGCATATTCTCGGCCAGTTCCAGGCCATGCTGATCAACGGTGTGGTCGACACGGGTAACATCGGCGAGATTGTGGCGCGCATTTTCCTTCTGCTAGCAATGGACGCCACGACGATGAGCATGCCGGTGATGGATAACGCGGTAGCCAGGCAAGGGTTCGTATTCTCTGGCCAGTTTTGCAAGGTCCCGGACTTTGTGAGAATTCTTGTGAGTGCCCAACCGGAGTTTCGTGCAGACATGGCGGCGGCCGACCCGGGAACCCGCGACTTGTACAACAAATGGCTCCGCACCTGGGATGACTGGAATATTGGTTTCAGCCATTTCGTGGACCTGCGGGAGGAGCCTACGGAAGAGATATTGTGGGGGATGCTCGATCGGCGCGGCGCGGGCGTCTTGACCCGCAATAAGAGAGGAGCGGATCTTGTCATCCCTATCTTCTGCAGGGATAACGTGTCGTTCATCCTGATACAAGTCAAGAACCGAGAGAAGGAGGACGGTGACTTCCCGGCATCCGCGCTCCAAAACCTCACAGCCTCGCACGTATTGACCGAGGGGAATCCACTTCAAGAAACCAAAAACGACAAGATGATTCGGCTTTATATGAGCCTGCGAGAAGTGCCGAACGACAACACCAAGCCTGCGCAATGTATCGTGACACCCAGCCAAAGAGCAACCAGGAGTCGCGACAACGAGCCGCCAGTGTTTAACGGCTCGCTGTGCGTCCGGGGTGTTCGGGCCGACTACTGACGCAGACGACATTAATGAGACCCGTCGGCGATGGCCGTTTCTGTCAGTGGGTCTGATCAAGCAGCTGACGACGATCGCCAACTCGGCGTGGTGGGATGGCAAGACGCAAGTCGAGCACGATCTTGCCAACCGCGACGGCGACACAACAGCTATCTGCGTTTGTCGTCAGTGCTGCCGACGAACACGGCCCTGGAAAGGGCATCGAAGACGCTGGATCTCTTTTCTCCGCTCCAAGACGGAAAAGTGGCGGGTGACGTAGTGGTTGTGCTCGCTGATCAGGCAAGCGGGTAGGTTGGTCGGTAGGCAGATGCCCGCTCGCCGCGACGAGGATGTACAAGTGCAAGTGAGGTGGCTTGCAAAGGTAAGTGTCTTCGTAGTGGCAAGAGTGGGCCTCGACCTGAGAACTGAGAACCGAGTGCGGTGCCTGCATTAATTAATAGTGACGTATGTTTGCGTATGAGAAAGATTGGTGGGATGTGAGGGACGACATCTGACCTTGGGTCTGCTTTGTGAGTCCATCCGGAAGTTGGCATGGCTAGCCATCACTTGTGATCGTCCTCAGGGTAGATAGATGGCTCAGTATTCTCGTGAGCTCTCGATATGGCGACGCTTGGAAAGCATGAACAGCTATTGCATCTTTCCCAATGCCCCCGGAATCCTCGCTGGACCTCACCGATCCGTCTGCCATTCCGACAGCTATCGATACGAACTAAAAATCTGGTCGATCCGTCCCAGAGAAAATGCTCTAGAAATCCGGGAAGTTAGTTAGGTTGAGTTTCTATGGATATTGCACAATGCATTTGTCAGCACAATGCGTTGTGCTCACCATTTGCACATTGAGAGTGTAGGTGCGCGACATTCGAGATGGTTTAGCATTAATAAATACTATTGACCCTTGTATTTCGACCCTCATACTGCCCTTGAACTCCTGCAAATTCTCATTATTATCCTGTGACGATCATGGCACCCAGCTCGTCGAGCCCATGCCTTGTAATTCAGTGGATAAGTGATACCCACAACAGTGCATTTCAAAATCGCTAACACGGTACCCGGCACTTGGTTCAACGAGTTTGCAGACAACTTTGCTGGCCCCGCTAACGAAGGTTCTACGAGTTTGCAGACAACTTTGCTGGCCCCGCTAACGAAGGTTCCTGGAACATCGCAACTATCCTGGTGCAGCATCAAATACACAGCGGCAATATTGTTCAAACGAGGGACACGTCGCGGCAGCAAGACACACTCGCTACCATTCCTTTCCGATAGCATTCCTCGGCTGCAAGAAAGTCACCCTTAGTAAAACCTGCCTTGCGCCAAGCGTCCACAATGTTGTTGGAGTAATTATGTCCCTCACTTCATTATCCGTATCCCATCTATAATTTCGATTCTTATGATGCAAGCAGGACCTTCATCAAGCGCATGCATCGAACCTTCAGCGTTCTGGTGATCTTATCTGGCTGCAAGCAATGACGAGTGCCGAATTGCCCTTTCCGATCAACTCCGTGACGACATTTCGTAGTAAGCTTCAACGGATACTTGTCGTAGTCGTATTTGCTACGCAGACTTCTCGTCACTTGCTGTAGCTGACATTCATCACTTGCACAGCAACATCCCAGTCGTGACTCGACACGAGCCACACCGAATCGCTCACCACGCGATCGCGGGCTCGAACAAACTCAAAGTGCGCGTGTGTGGCGTTGAACACGTGCAGACGTCCGTGACCGTATTCTTGCTCGCGCGCGCGAGTCCAGTTGGCTTGTAGGTACGCAGCATCATCCAATTCTGCGCCCCCAGAGCCGACCATGATGTGAGTTGGAGCAGCAGCGTGGCCATCTCGTTCATGACACTGCTCGTGAAATACTGGACACGTGCGCTCGTAGGCATGGTAGTGACCCGAGAAGACGAGGTCCACGCGATTGGCGGCCAGCAGATCCTCTAGACAGTCACGCAGCAGTTTAGCAACGTCGTGGTCGCCCTCGTAGCTTTCGGAGCAGTACAACGGCCGATGGAGATGCACGATCAGCCACGGGGTCACTTCGCGGTCTACACGGTCTCGGAGCTCATTCTCAAGCCACGTGCGCATTGGTGCACCTGGTGTACACCGGTGCTCACTGCTGATAATGATATGGTGCGTGAGGCCAACACGAAAGCTGTACCAGAACGGCGGGTTTGCCGTGCTGTCTGTCCCTTGAGGCATTGGAAAGCGACGAGCAAAAGGCACACCACACTCTCCGTGGGAATCATCGTCGAAGTTGCCGCCATCGGGGTGCCATCCGTTAGACAGAGCTGCCTCACTACCAGACAGATCGTGACCAGCTCCATTTACGATGTAGTCGTATTCATGGTTGCCCACGCCTACCATGTAGGGCATTCGAGAAGCCACTGGTTCCACGAGAGCGCCGAACTGGTCCCAGAGGTATGTGCTACCTTTGGCGTAAGCTATATCGCCGATGTGAATTAGGGCCGCATATTCGGGTGTATCGAGCTCTGCGTTATCGTCTGAGACTCCGTCAAAGTCCTGCAGAACGCGCCGCAGTACAGTTCGCTCGTCATTCCACGGAGCTAATCTCGACACCATATCCAGCGACGTGAAGTGCCGCTCGGGGTTGTTGCCATCGACAGCCATTTCGTCCATCGGTTTTTCCAACACACCAGTGCCCAGATCTCCAAACACAAAAAGCCCTGCGGTCTCTGAACTCCGATGTGGTCATCGAGAGCCACCGGAAACTTGAACTCGAACTTCGGACTGGTCACTCCAGTCTCACTTCCCACGCAGTACACATACCGTTGACCTGGAACCAAACCTGTCATCACTGCGTCATGCATATAGCCCGGGTGGCGGAAGAACACCGACGAGCGTGTCGTGGCATGCGGGCTGCACATGTCGTCCGCATCATATGTGACTGTCGTTGCCTCCGCCCGACGCTCCACCACACCCGACGCAGCCATTCCAAACATCACATTGGGTCCAAACACGCGTCCACTGACCCACGAGACGAGCATCTCTCCCTCCTTCTCCGTCAACGCCAGGCGAATCTGCAGCGGCTCCGTGTGGCCTCGCTCCATCTCCACGAACGGCGACTCCCCAGCACACTAAACTTCGGTCTGCTCCCTTCTGACTTCACTTTGCGAAGGTACCGGAACTGATACGACGCCCTCATGTTCACGAGCGGTCCGAATGTGACGGAGCGCCTAAATGCTTCGAGCTTCCGGCTCTGGTTCGCGTACATGTAGTCGACAAAATCCGCGAGCGGGTCCCCCTCAAATTGACTGGTCTGCTCCGAATCCACCAAGTAAACCGCCACCAGATCGTCATCCTCCATTGCATTTGCATTGCCGATTCTGAATTTCACCTCCACGGCGCTTAAATGCATTGCAATTGTCGTGTTCACCGCCATCTCGACGTCCGTGACATTGTTCGACCGTGAAAATTCGCATTTTAAGGACCCCCAGCACTCGTGGACCTCCTGATGCGCCACCCACGCGCCCCCGCGGTGCCAGCGATAGAACCAACGGTAATACTCGGCCGAAAAGAGCTCTCCATCGAAGGCGTGGGCGGCTACGGCCGCCAGCAGCGACAGCAGCAACAGTATGGAAGACATTAGCAGTATACACTTTTTCATTTTTATAGGGAGCGTTTTAAAGTGTGTTTTATGGCAAATTGTGTCGACTAGGGGTAGGAATTAGGTTATTCCTTACGCGTTCCTCGCCACCGCTTTGTGTGCAATAGTGACAAGTGCCATTAAAACTGTACCACGTGAAGGTGTTGAGACCATGGCGACCATGAGCGAGCGCCTGCCGTATGTGATTTACGAGGGCGACACGGTGATCTGCCAGACATCGGACGGGCGCATGTTCTTCCAGACAGTTGGCAAGGACGAGTATGTCGCTAGAGGAGGAAAATAAAGAAACTAGAGTGGAAATGCTGCATTTTTGAGGGCGTTTAGTGCTTGTCGCAATGAGTACTGATGGGTGCAATGTTGTTTTACGTTTTGCAATGCAGAACCGTCAAGGTGGGCAAGAAGGTGGCGAGTCTCAAGCCTGTGATCGGCTCCCGTTATGGGTAGGAGAAGGTTCTTGACGTGAAGTGGATGGAGGAAGTTGGAAGCTGATGGAGACGATGGCGGGGCTGTAATTTGGTGATTTTAGTGCCATCTTTGAAGAGCAGAACAAGAAGTTGGTGCTTGTGACTGGAGGACTGTTTCCCGACCCAGTGGCACCAGGTACATGCAGCTGGAGAGATTGGAAGGCGGAGGTGACCGAGTACTGACACTAAAAGTTGTGGGTGGCTGCTTTAGAAACTGGAGAGGATTTATCCCGGAAGGAGACAATCGCCACTACGCTGATACCAACTCGGCACAGACGCTTCGGCAGGCGGACATCGGTGAGCTGCGTGAGCGTGGCGCGTCGGGCAAGGAGATTATCCAGAAGCTGGTGGAGAACAGCTCCACGTGGGACACCAAGACCGAGTTCTCGAAGCAAAAGTACCTTAAGAAGAAGCAGCAGAAGTACATGCCACGTGTGCGTTTCTTACGCTGCACGGCTGAGTCGCTTTGCCGCACCTACCGGCTTAAGAACCCGGCCAAGATCTGCAACATGCGCGAGGACTCGCTGGGTCAGATGCTCGTGTACGGCAACATTCACGCGACTGCGCAAGTGCTGGTGGTGGACACATGCATGGGTCTAGTGACTGGTGCCATTGCTGAGCGCCAGAGTGGATCCGGACGCATCATCTGTCCGTACGAAGGCCAGCAGCCCGCTGCTGATATCCTGCGTCGATTTAACTTTGGTACGGCATCTTATACTTCACAACGACAAAATGGCAAGGTGAAGTCTCATGTGTTGCTATGCTTAACAACAGACAAGCACGCCCTGGAGTCTATTCACTACATGCCGTTCAAGGAAGTTCGGCTGCTTGAGCTGGTACGACGATTGTGTGTTTTCTTTTAGCTTGCGTAGCTTTGTTTTGACATATGCGTGAATTTGTCGTGGTGTAGAAGGAAGAGGAAGTCGAAGAGCCTCCTAAGGTCGCTAGGGATGGTTTGACTTCGGAGGAACGCGAGCGTCTCGCGGAGGAGCGCGCCAAGAACTTCACACCAGAGCAGCAGAGACGCTATGCTGAGAAAAAGGCTCGCCGCGAGCAAACAAAGATTAAGCGGCAGGCTTCGTCAACTATTCGCGAGTGGGTCCGCCAGAAGTCCGACAGCCTGGTCATTGCTGCTAACTACGACCCGGAAGAAGTGGTGCTAGCACTGCTGCCTTACCTAGGCCGCTCGAAGCCATTCGTGATCTACTCTGAGTTCCTCGAGGTGAGCGAGCTTTCTGTCCCAGATGATATTGTTGCGTATATTTACATCGTGCTAACTTGTTCTTGTTTCTCGAATCTAGCCTTTGACTAGGACATTTGCGACGCTGCAGAAGATGGATTCAGTCATTGACCTTCAGCTGAACGAGACGTGGACGCGTGAGAACCAGGTGTTGCCTGGCCGAACGCACCCGGAGATGAACATGAGCGCCTGCAGTGGCTATTTGCTCTCGGGCATCAAGATCCTTGACATTCCGTCGCCTGGCGCTTCTGTGTCAACCCCAGCAAACGAGCAGGAGGCAGATGTAATTGTGGACGAGGGACCCACAAGGAAGAAGCTCAAGACCCATGAGTCTAACTAGTCGCTGCTCAACGGATAGATTGACACGATCTCCGAAGTGCAATAGATTAGCGGATCTGTGCGGATCTCATACGAAATACACCTACGATCGATGCAGCTGAACGTTTTCAGCACCACACACGCGCACTTCGAGTTTGTTCGAGCACGCGATCGCGTGGTTAGCGATTCTGTTAGGTTCGTGTCGGGATGTTAGTGTGCAAGTACTCTTGCCCACAAAAGGTGAGTCGACATGTGACAACATCTCCCACTCCAAACGGTTTATCCATTTCAAAAATGTGGTGCCTTAACATGACGCCTCCTTGGCTTCTTTTCCCTCCTGGATGGCCTGGACGACTCGCTGAAGTTGTTGCGCGCGTTCAGGGCGCCAGTGCATGTTCTCCTCAAGATATCGCTCGCCTTGCATTTCACGCAGCCGTGACACAGCACGCTTGAACGCTACCTTCAAGTCCTTAAGCGCAACGAGGTTACCCACATCAAGACCAGCCATCTGCGTCGGGCCGTAAGCACCAACGGGTGCGTCCCAAGAACTAGTCGTGGGCACGCCCACAGCAGCATTCTCTTTGTTAACACGCAGCTTCTCTTCCTCAATAGCCGACGGACTATTAGCTCCTTCCGATGCCAACCGCACAGAATCGTCGTCAAAGAGAAAAATCCCACGCGGCTCTGCAGCTTCAGAAGAGCACACGAGTCGCGTGCGGTGCTCGTACAGTTCGTCCACCAGCAAAATGAATCGTCGCGCCTGGTCGTGCTGCCTCATGCTCAGAGCAGGCACGTCGTCCAGCACCAGTGTATGGAAGCACTCGCTCAGCGCCTTGTAGTCTGCTGCTCCCTTCTCGGTATCGCACAACGCAGCAAAGAGGCCCGGCAGACGCCGCTTTGGACTCGACCTCGGACGCTGATCGTCCGCCCCATCATCACCGGCACGCGCAGCAACTCGTCCTGGACAGGACCACCGGAGCCGTCAGCACCGTCACCCAGCGACAGCAACTCGTGGTACAAGTCGTCCATCTTGTGTCTGGTCGTGGTCGTCAAAGGTGAGAGAAAAGTCTCTTGGCCGTCCACGGGCTCGCACAGCAGACGGTAGTCCTTGGCCGAGTTCATGTCCACCACTCTCGTGTGTCGCGCCAGTTGGGTCAGGAAGGGCAGGAAGTACTCGCGGTTCGTGCCGTCCTGGTAGAGCTCCTGGGGCGGCGTGTTGGACGTCGCGACCAGCACCACGCCGCGCGCAAACAGGATGGAAAGAGTTTGCGCATGACGAGCGCGTCGGCCACGTCCGTCACTTGGAACTCGTCCAAGCACAGCAAATGGCTCTCGACGGCGATGGCGTCGGCCACCTGCGCCACGACGTCTCGACGCTCGTCCAGCACGATGTGTCTCTGTCTCCCAAACTGCGTCAGCTGCTGCTGCTTGAGCTCGAACAGACGAGTCTGCACCTCCAGCATGAACGCGTTGAAGTGGACGCGTCGTTTGCGTTGCACGGGGGCGTCCTTGAAAGAAGGTCCATCAGCATGGACTTTCCCGTGCCCACGTCCCCGTGGACATAAAGTCCTCTTGGTATCAGCACCGACTGTTGCACAGGTGGACGCTTCTTGTTGGTGGAAGTGTCCTCCTGGTCCGACTGGCGGTTCAGCGCCGTCCAGTCGGGCAGCGCGTAGCCATCCAGTCGACGGTGCAAGTTGTCCAGGAACCGCCGCGCGATCGAGGCCTGGCGCGCGTCGAAGGAGAGCGAGCCGCTGGCGACCAGGGAGTCATAGGCCGTCGAGGGGGCGGTCGAGAAGCGGCGCAGGAGCAGCATCGGAGAAGCTTGGTTACCAGATTAGGTTCGATTCAGTATACTAAGTGATAGGTATGATCTCATCTTGGCCCACTTCTGATAAGTGGAATTTTTCGAGCTTGACAATAATAATAGTCGTAACATACTATATACGCTACGACTATTATAATTATTAGAAACCCTACAAATATATAATAATATATTTGTAATATATTGTCCCAATAATGGGCACTGATTTTACTGCTTTTGGTTGCGTGACTTCTTAGCAGTTGTATTTTAGACTTTTATGATATTGCACCAGTGTATTGCCCATTATTGGGTAATATGATTCCATTGAAGTTGACAAGTTCCAGATAGTAATAATAGTGAACATCTTGATTATGTATTATATTGAAATTAGTTCCCGACCACGTTTTCATGCAATGAGTGCACTTGACCGCTGATGCGTTCTGCCATGATTTGAGCAAGCAGCGTGAGATGCAAATGAGTAACGTGAGTAGCATTGAGTCCACACACGAACAACAGGCGTCAATATATATAGACGATTCAACTTGGCGTCAAAAAGTTATTAAGCATATGTTTGGTTTGCTTGCAATGGACACTTAGTTGATGTTGCCCTTTTTACAGACTGCGCTTGTCGAGGATTGCATGTTGACGCTATGCCGATCACCACTTCGTTCTGATCCTCTTTGTGGTTAAGAAGGATGTTATGCTATTGCATGATATATAGAGTCTTCGTAGGTACTACGTTTGTTTAGAATTTCTGATCTCTTTGAAACGTGAGGTGCTGCAGCACCCTCGAAGTGTGCTGTACTACGTCTCTGCTAAGTCGTATATTTTGTTGTTGTGTATTGCAGCAGTTGTGTGACACTGCGTGGACGAGGTGTTTTTTTCCCTTTAGAACCATCATGAAATACCTGACCTTGGAACAGGAGTACTCAAGAATTCTTTTGGGGATCAAAAATTGCTCATAGTCTGCTATTTCATCATTTTCTTGCGCTCGTCATTGTCTACTTCGTTGCGCTAATGTTACGCGCCATTTCTTGCAGCACGTAACCAACTCACGAGCGCAATTCACTCATTCGAGCTATCGACAGCCAAATGTGGTGGATGAGTTTTGGTGTTGTAGACTTCCTGCTCACGACTACCTTCAGGGAGGATGACACTGGCCGAAGGCTATTTGTCATCCGTCTGGATGGGATCTACCAGCTCTTTGCAGCTCCGCGGGCTTGGACCGCGCGTTTACTTCCAATTTACAAGTGACAAGGTGAACTGTGGGGCTTTCATGCTTCACGACATCGTTGAAATCACTTTGGGGGAAGACGAAAAGGAGGCATTAAGCTTCTCGCCCGCCACGTCGCGACAGAATCCAGTATCGGAGCCACCGATGAAGTCAGGGATGGTAATAGGGCCGTCATTCTCACGATCCGTTAGTTTCAACGGAGTCGTGGGTGGTCTGCACTCGATCGCGCATGCCGATATTTTCCAGAATGGCGGGCTTACGAGCGCGGGTCGTCTAAGCGAAGTAGCTGAGGCTGTCCGTTTATCTCTCTCGAACGTCGACCTTTTTCTTCGAGTCGAGCTCAAACACGAGCACTCGAAAATTCCAGAGGTAGTGTATATTTTGCAAAGGCACGAGCATGGTGAGCACGTCCCAGTCGTCGAAAGAGAGAAGTAATTTTCTATCAAGCACCAGATACCCGAGCCGAACCAGTTCGTAGCTGTTAATGGCAACCTTCAGTGGTGTCGTGGATGTTTGACCTGGCTCATAGATGTACAGAGAGGACCGCCCCAAACCGCCAACATATTCAGCTCGTAGCGCCAGTGATTGCTCAACCCCAAACAGACGGATGCGCTTGTCATCGCTGCTGTTGACGACTGGGAAGCTCTTTGTGAGCAGGAGTGGAAGCAAATTGAGTGCTAACACGCCAAGCTTCAACTGAAACAGTCCGTGAATGTTTTCGTTGATCCGAAAAGCGAGGTCGCTTGTGAAAAGCTAAGCAGCGTCATCTGGTCGACTTCGTCTGAGAACACTACAGTGATAACACGTTCATTTATACCGAAACAACCCCAACTGGCAATATGGCTGCGCATAAGGTGCAGCACGCAGAAAAATATTGTTGTTGGAGCAAAAAGAGCGTCGCTGATTCGACGACGTAACACCTTAGCCAGAAGGTTGAGTAAACTGTAATACACGAGCATCACTTCGACAATGGACGGGTATATCGTGAACCAGGATTCCGAGAGGCTTCCTTGACTTCCTTCAAAATGGCAGCCTACCGTCCAAAAGGCAGCTAGCGTCATCCTCAACCTTGGCAAAACTGTAATTGGAAAGAGCACAAAACTTGGTGAATGAGCAAGGCATCCAATGCCCCCGTTGAACCAGTTACTTCCTTCGAAAAGATACCCTCGATGGAGAGCGAGCATAGAGATCATCCATCGCACGAGCAGCAGAGCCACAGTGAGATTGGATAGGAGTGTTTCCCAGTCGTATAAGCATCGAACGGTCTGAACTCCCTTAGAATAAAACCAAAAGAGTCCAAAATGCGTCTCATTTCCTGCCGAGACAGTAATCAACGATGTTGTTGTGATTTCGACGCTAAATTTCTTTCCCCAGCGCTCAATCATCGGCAAGTCTATACAACCCGATGGGTTATCGATGCAATTGAACTCTTTGCGCTGCTGAGTGTCGAAGCGTCGACTGAATACAGCATACTTTGTAAAATCTGGCGTGATTGTACTCGCGAAATCTGCAAACCACTTGTTGCCGGCAGTATCTTCGTACCAACCATTCCGCCACACACCACCAGGTTGACGAAGCCACTCCTCAGTTTTCCGCTCCCGAACAACTCGATCAAGGCCAACCAGCAGCGCACTTGGTTGACTGCTCTCGAAGTATTTTCCAAGTAGTGTGACGGAACAAGCATTGCCGTCCCAGCCAGGAATCATGAATTTCGCTCTTACAGCATTGTCAGAAACGGGCATCACAAGCACAGGCAACGATTTCCGAAGTAGATACGTCGTCGAGCTATCAACACCGTCAACAATTCGAAGATGGTCCCGAGTTACATTGTAGCCAAGCGCGGCGCAGTCGTCAAGAATTGCGTCAAGCGTGCTGGCGATAAGTGAGCACGTCTGAGAGTAAACCTCAAACGCGGCGGAGTCCAGTACCATTCCGGTGCGATGAATGACGCGGTATCCAACGTGGTCAGGTGAATCTGCATCAATCGTGTGCAAACCCTCATTCGCTAATGCTTCGTTCACGCTCACCGGAACATATTTTTTGTCATAATATGGAAAACAGGCCAACGATCGATCACTGTACACCATGTCATTGGTGCCTGGCACTTGGTACGGACCAAGTTGCGGGTCCAGGCCGTAATCTACCACGACTTCGAAGCTCGTCGAGTTCCACACAATCCCCAAAAACTGCGCAAGCACCATTATCCCAATGAATGCCCACGTCAACCACGTGTAGACGGCTCCCGCAATCTGTAGTTTCGTCACCTTCCTTCTGGTGAGATTGGAATCACTGGAACCCGGGAAGCAAACCGGATCAATCGTCGAGTGGTCTGCGCATCCGGAACAACTTTTGCCGCCCCCATGTTCCTCAATCTGCTGTCGTCACTCCACTACCAAAGCATGGATCGTCGTGGTTTAACGGACAACGTCGAGTGGCAAATGCAGCTTTTCTTGTTTCTATTTTGCTTACTTCGAGCTTCCGTTTCACGAAGACCCCTTCAATTCGTCTACACCAGCCAAAAACAACCATTCGACCACCGAAACGTCAAAGTGACCGTTTTCATGTCGTGCGAAGGTTACTCCAACAATGGCTAGTTTCATTCGCGCCCACTATACCCATCGCAATGCAGAGCTCGTCGCTGCGGAGCATGGCGCGGCGGGCGTCGACGCTGGTGCGTGAGGCCTCGACGGCCGCGAAGGCGCCCGGGCGCGTGGTGGTCATCACGTCGGGCAAGGGCGGCGTGGGCAAGACGACGGTCACGGCCTCCATGGGCTACGGGCTGGCGCAGCGCGGCTTCCGGACGTGTCTGATCGACTTTGACATCGGACTACGCAACTTGGATCTTCATCTGGTCGATTACGTTATTTCCATACAAAAACGAAGCTAAATGCGGCAACGGATCTGATAGGATACGTTAAAGTAGGTATTATTTACAAGTCTGACGTAACTATTTTTATATGATGTGGTTTTTGTGTGTAGGGATGCGAGCGCCGCGTGATCTTCGACTTCATCCACGTTATTGAGAAGAACTGCAGGCTGAACCAGGCGCTGATCAAGGACAAGCGGCTGGAGAAGTTGTCGCTATTAGCAGCCAGTCAGACGAGGGACAAGGAGGCGCTGACGGAGGATGGCGTGGAGGAGGTGCTGGACGAGCTCCGGACCCAGTTCGACTTCATCCTGTGTGACTCGCCTGCGGGTATTGAGTCAGGCGCGCGCCACGCCATGTACTTCGCAGACGACGCCGTGCTGGTGACCAACCCGGAGATCTCGTCGTGCCGCGACTCGGACAAGATGATCGGCTTCATTGCCAGCAAATCGCTGCGAGCCAAGGAGGGACGAGAACCGGTCAAGCAGCGGCTGCTGGTCAACCGTTATGACGCCAACCGCGTCAAGAACGACGACTGCCTCTCTGTGGATGTACGTGATGCAGGTGCTGTGGTGGTTGGGCATTGTACTGATTTGAAGTGGCTGTGGTGTGCAGGACATTGAGGAGATGCTTGGGCTACCTGTGTGCGGTGTGATTCCGGAGAGCGCACATGTGCTCACGTCTTCGAACATGGGACAGCCAGTGATCACTGCCGAGGGCGAAAACGCTGCGGTGGCATTCGATGACGCTGTCGCGCGGTTTCTGGGCGAGAAGCGCGAGATGAAATTCCTGGAGCCTGAGGCGCCCAAGAGCTTCCTTGGTCGCATCTTCTCGTAAAGGTCGTGAGGGCAAAGGCTAATGGCCAGCAAGAGCTAAACCGAAGAGCACGCGCTGCGTTGTGCGAAGTACGTTTGGTTTCTACTGGTCTTGACACATAGTGGAACGCCGACAAATGGACAAAATCAAGTCACAGCGTTCGATTAGAACAAAACAGCTTAGATGTAGACTCGCCGCGCTTTCAGCGTCGGCTCTTCTCCTTGCTGCTCTTCTTCTTGAGCTGGTGTCTTTCCTCGGCCTCCTTCTGCTCTAATTCTAACGCATTTAGACGCTCCAATACTGTTCAACAAGCAAAACAAGTTAGCAGATCGACATCTACACAAAACCGAAGCCACTGAATCGTACCTGGCAACAGCTCCTGATAGCGTGCGTCGGCCAGCGCAAAGCCCTCACGCTTAATCTCCTTAATGCTCAACTGCCGTTCTACCGTGCTCGGGAGATTCATAACCTCCCTAGCCCAAGTGGCATCAGTACGAGCGAAGAAATCGCGCAGGTTTTCGCCCATCTGCGGTGTGCGTTCAATATCAGCCAGCCCCAGTTGCTCCTGCAGCTTCTCCATTTCAGCACGGATCGCACGTCGGTGGTTCTCCTTCTTACTCTTGGCTTTCTTTTTCTTTTCCTTCTTTTCCGTTTTGGCCGCATCCTCAGCATTAGCGTCTTCACCAGCCTTCATGGACAACATTTCCATCGCACGCTCCACAGCCTTTGCCTTAGTTTTCTCTTCGCGAACCTTCACGGTACCGACGTCGTCCTCATCATCTTCATCGTCCTCATCATCGTCCTCCTCATCGTCGTCGTCATAATCACCATCCGAGGACTCCTCCGTCTCACTCATTTCACCCTTCCACACCTGCTGCGACATCGTACCGGGCAGCACTACTTGCCACTCGTCGAGTCGCTTCAGATCCAGCGACCAGCAGTCATCAAGCGTGATCTCACGGTCGCCGTCTTCGACAACACCACCGTAGACATAAAGTGTGCTACCACGAATCATCACCGCAGGGTTAATACGCGGGTACGGAGCAGGCGCTGCTGGCTCCTCCTCCTCTTCTTCCTCTTCTTGCTCGGTCTTGGTCTCTTCCTCTACAACAGGTACGATTGGCTTCTCTTCCTCCTTCTCCTCCTCCTCTTCATCGAGTACCAACCCCGTGGCCCAAGTGCGGATGTTGATGAATCATCATCACCTTCCCCTTCCTTGGTCTCCTCTTCCTCATGAGCGTCCTCAATGTACACGATGTTGCCCTCATCATCGACGTATCCAAACTGCTTCTCCAACATCGCGTCAAAGTCCTCCACCTCCTCCTCCTCTTCATCGTCTCCATCGTCTTCACTGTCGCCAGTATCACCATCACCAAGCATCTTCGACTTCTTTTGCGGCGACGCTTACCGTCGTTAGACTTTTGCCACGCAATTTGAACTCGAACCAGCGGCGCCGATCCATGTCGTACACAAACAGGTCGTTGTAGAACGTGGACTGCATGGTGTGGCGACGCTTCTCCTCGTCGAACACACCACCAAAGAGGATAAAACGCTGCTTGTGCACCGTCACGGCTGCACCACCGCGCGGGCTCGGAGCCTGGCCCTTGCGCGAGAGCTTCTCCCACGTCGGCGGCTGCTTCTTGAGCACCGGCGCCAAGTTGAGCGCCCACAAGTCCGAGTACACCTTGCCCTCCGACTTCTCGCCCACGTTCTTCACCTTGGCGTATCCGCCGTACACGAACACCAGGTCCTTGGACGGGTGCACCGCGAGCTGACAGCCGCTCCGCTCAGCGGGGGCCTGTCGGTGCGGTGGGTACGTCACCTTCTGCCACTTGAGCTCGGCCAGATTGAACAGATACAAATCGTTAAACCACTTGGTCTCTCTCGCGGCCTCGTAGAACCCTCCAAACACCACAAGGAAGTTCCTCCACACCACCATGCGGTGTCCACTCCTCGGAGACGGGCCACCTTTCACCTCCAGCTCCTCCCACGCATTGGTCTTCAGGTCCAGTCGCCACAGATCTCGGTAGTGGTGGAACTGGTCCGCCGTGGCGAACTCTCCTCCAAACACGTACAGGTGGTCTCTGTACACAGCCGCCTGGTGGCTGCATCTTGGCGGTGGGGAATTGGGCGAGCTGATGGCCTTCCAGGCCGCGTCTCGCAGCGCTTCCGCCTCGCTGGGCGCGTCTGCCACGGCCGCAGCCACCTCCTGGGCGTCTGCAGGTTGTTTCACGTCCAAATTCCACTTGAAAACGTCGTTGTAGCACTCGTTCAGGTCGCCGTCAAAGTACTCGCCGCCGAAGAGCAACATCTCGCCCGAGGGCAGCGCCGAGAGCGTGAAGTTGGCGCGGGGCGAGGGCTGCGGCGCCGCCTCGACCGCCACCTGCGTGCGCTGCGCGTCCTTGGCTCGGAACTCCTGCAGCAGCACCTCGATGTCTTCCTCGTCCGCGCCCAGCGCCTTGCGGTCCTTCTTGGCGCCCTTCTGCGACTGCTTGGCCTTCTTGGCCTCCACGCGCTGCGCCTTGGACAGCGCCTTGTCCGCGCCGCCGCCCTTCTTCTTGCCCATGGTGGATTGAGGTTGTGAGTGATACTCGACAATGGAGCCACTCAATGTGACTGGAGATTTGTATGGAGGAAGGTACCAGGAAGAGGGTACCCAGTGTCCATGAGACTTTCTTGCTGTTAGATCTGCAAGACAAAGAGTAAATTGGGTTGTGTGCTGCAATTTTTCAACACCACTGCGAAGACTCGGACCGTTATGCTGACTGGAAGTCGAATTGCGAGAGACCGCAACATTCGCCGATCTGAGATGAAGTCACGCAAAGTTTGTTGTTGCCAAAACGAAGCACGGACTTTAAGTCGGCATTCGCTTTTACAAGACATTCCTTCCAGAATATGTATCTGCTCAAGACCACTTCGAATGTCGGCGATCCAAGACAAATGCTCCACTACAGAGGAATAAGTTGGCGAGATGCAAGATGATGAACGGCAGCGAGACTCCTTGCAAAAGTTCGTCATAGCACATACAGACAAAGTTTGCCACTTGGGCAATACGGTCGTAAGGGACAACTTCAAGGTCGACAAGATCAGACCCGCAAGCCAACATATGACCTACTCAACTTCCCGTCTGTAGTGCCAGTGGCTCACGGATTCGAAGGCAACACTGGTGCAAACCGACACCTTCCTTCAGCACTCTACTCGACTTTCTTAAACGTGTTGCACTTCAGTTCTCAATTTGCCAAGAAACCTAAAGTCGCCATCTCACCCTGGAAGATTTCGGATGGCCTTATCGCTGGATCTGCTCTTGGCTGCAGCGGTGCCGATTGCCATCTTGAGCTGTCTGCTCTTGTGGGGACGTATCTCATCTCACGCTGCTGCTATGCTAAGCTTTTGAACCTGCTTCGACGTTGCCGATACTCGGCAACACGCTGGACTTGCTGTGGTTCCAGAAGCACCGACTTCACGACTGGATGACAGAGCAAAGCATCGCGAGTGGAGGAAGACCGTGGGTGTTGACTATGGCCGGACAGCTTCCAAGAGTGGTAATCACCTCACCTGAGGCATACGAGGACGTGTTCAAGACGCAGTTCGACGTCTTCGTTCGGGGTCCTGGAGAAATCGGTCTCGACATTCTGGGCGAGGGCATCTTCAACGTGGACGGTGACAAGTGGCGTCACCAACGACGTGTCACCAGTCACCTCTTCTCGATGGCCATGCTGAAGAACTGCATGAACGCAGTGATTCGGGAGAAATCCGTCAAGCTGAGAGACGTCCTGGCGGAATGTGCTGAAAGAGGTGACCCCGTCAGCATGAAGTCGCTGCTTTCCAAATTCACCGGCGACGTGTTTACCAAGATCGGGTTCGCAGTGGATCTCAACGGACTGGACAAACCTGTTAACGAGGAAACGACTCATCCTGTCGACACGGCATTGCAAGTGATCCAAACCCGACTGCAGAGCCCTGTGTGGCTGTGGAAGCTGCGCCGTCTCCTCAATATCGGCAGCGAACGGGAACTGCATCGCAGCATGCAAGACGTGCATGATACGGTTCAACTCATCATGACAAAGTGTCTGGCTGAGAAGAAGCTTAAAAGCTTTGAATCATCGACAGATCAGCAGATGACATCGGACCAGAAAGACCTCATGACGCTGATGCTGGAGTCCGGAGAGTTTACAGATGCACGTGAGGTTCGTGATGTTGCCGTCAACTTTTACGCCGCTGGGAAAGACACCACCGCCTTCAGCTTATCGTGGTTCATCGTCATGATGAATCGACACCCGCGTGTGCTCTGCAAAATCCGTCAAGAGCTGCGTGTGGTGGCACCTCAACTGTTCACTGGTGAATTTGACACACCAACTCTTGAGCAAATTCACCAGGCGACGTACTGGAGGCAGCCTTGAAAGAGAGTCTGCGCCTCAACTCGATGGCTGTCTACCGTCTTGCACGCCAAGATGCAACATTGAGTGACGGTACTTTCGTTGCCAAGGGATCCCGTGTTATCTTCTCAATGTATGCCTCCGCGAGGCTGCCAAGTGTGTGGGGTCCTGACGCCGCCGAGTACAAGCCGGAACGCTGGCTCGACGAAGCAACGGGCAAGCTCAAGACCATACCGCCATACCAATTCGTCACATTCAGTGCTGGTCCTCGACAATGCATCGGCATGCGTCTCGCAATGATGGAGATGATGACCGTTCTGGCTGTGATCTTCAGTCGATTCGAGATCCAGACGGTGCAAAGTGCCTTTGACGTCACCTACGATTTCTCTCTCGTTCTGCCGGTCAAGGGTCCTTTTGCAGTGCATGTTCACGCATTGGCTCCTTACAAAGCGTGAATCAAATCACCTGCAAGCTACGACTCGGATGCCCCAATGCAACAGGTTCGCACAGCATGCTGGATGTCATTTGTTTTCCTTTTTTAGTTTAGGAGCTTCAAGGCTAACTCCAGAAACCAAACGCACAAACGATCACGTCAAACTCAACGATATCATCGTGCCTTGCACAGTGTGTGTAACAGAGCTTGCTTACATGTACTTATTTCTATAAGCTGGCGACATGCATTACAACAAAAGTTGCAGCATCACATGACGGAATTCATCGAAGCGACGCAGCAAATACCTACCATCATCTAAAGACAAGAAGCAAAAGAAAGCAACGTTCGAGACAAATCCGGCAAGTGATGAAAAACGACAATTGCTCCAGATTTTCTTGACTGGCTGGTGTTTCACGAACAAACCGCACCACTACTTAAGAGGAAGGCGGTGCACAATGAGCAGCACTACGGTTGACATTGTGCACAAACACGAATGCCATGCTCCCATCACGTTCACCAGATAGCGTGACCCAAGTTGAAGTCTGTTACAAACACTTTCCGTTCTTAACGTTCCCCACCACTTTTGGACCAAAGTTTGGTCTCACTTCCTCTTCCTCCTTGTACCACAATGGCGCTCTTCGTCTGGGGACACAACAATGCGCAGCAACTGGGTCTGAACATCCCCGACAAAGAGATCTTCGAACTGGTAACAAACCCACGCCACACTACAAGGATTAGATACAAATTCTCCTGTTTAAACTTACAAAACAACCACCTTCCTCTATTCCCTACAGCGTCAAGTAAACTCTCTCCGCAACGAGGTGGTCGTGGACTTCTCGGCCGGCGAGCGCCACTCGCTCGCACTTAACGAGTTCGGCCAAGTCTTCGCCTGGGGCCGCGGCCGCGGGGCCAATTGGGGCTCGGAGATGTGGCCGGCGTGACCGCCGAAGTACCGACACCGAGACGTGTAGGCGGCGCGCTGGCCGGCCAATTAGTGGCCAAAATCTCGTGCGGCGAGTCGCACTCGCTGGCGCTCACAGTCTCAGGCGACGTGTTCATGTGGGGTCTGCTGCCTGTGAGCCACGTGCTGTCCGACGAGGCGGACGCGTCGGATCGCGCGACGGTGTCGCTGGCTGGAATGTCCAGCGAGGAGCTGCGTCAGAGTCAGCGAGCAAGGTCGAGAGCTGATCTGAGGCAGCACATGGACGATACCATCATGGCCAGACTGGTGCGAGACTCGATGCAGGTGTACGAGGACGTGGAGGGTGAGGACGTCAAGGTGCAGACCATAAGGGCGCCGTGTACGACGCCCAGAGGGTGCACGGGACCGTTGGCCAAGTTGATCGTGACGAACATCGCCGCGGGGTTTGCCCACTCGTTGGCCACTACCATTGATGGGTCGGTGTTTAGTTGCGGGTACAACGACAACGGCCAGTTAGGACTCGGGTCGAGACGCAACTCGGCCGAGTTTCAGAAGATTAAAGCGCTGGAAGGGTACTTTATTGAGCATATTGCCTGTGGACAGCAGCACTCGCTGGCGTGCTCCAAGATCGTTGAGGAGACGAGTCCGTGTCGGACGATGACCCGACGTCACGATCTGGAGTGTGCTTCTCCTGGGGACTCGGCGTGCTTGGACAGCTGGGCACGGGAATCAACATATCGTGGTTACCCAAGGAGGTGAAGTTGGCTCGACCGGCAGTGTCAGTTGCTGCGGGCAGTCACCACAGTGTTGCGGTGACGGACGACGGCAAGGTTTACACTTGGGGTCACAGCGAGTACGGACAGCACGGGGCCGGTGAGACGTTCTACGATCTGCAGCAGAACGCGCACTACTTTTCCCTCGCGTGCAAAAAGCTCTGGCTGACGACCCGCGGATTAAAGTAGTCCGCGTGTGCTGCAGCTCACACTCGACATTTGCTCTGACACGTGACGGATCCGTGATGTCGTGGGGCTGGAACGCCTTCGGCATCTTGGGCAACGGCAAGTACCAGTACTCGGTGCATCCTCAGCGTGTATTTGGCCTAAAGGACAATGTCGCCGTCGCTGTGGGAGCCGGCTCCAATCACTGTGCCGTGGCGGTGCGCCCACGAGGGTCGCACTATTCGCTGCGCTACGATCATGTGCTTGCAAGCGGAAATTTTGCTGACCTGGTGTTTCTTGTTGGCGGCCCCATCAAACCGGAGCGCATTAAAGCTCACCGAGTGGTCGTATGCGCGCGCAGCAGCTACATTAGGGGTCTGCTTCGTGTGCTGGAAAACATTTCCAAGAACGATGGGGAAACTCAGAGCGGTGGCGACGGTTTGCTTGTGGTTGACGAGTTTCAGGACGTGGACGAGCAGGTATTTCGTGCGTTCTTGATGTTCTTGTACACGAATCGACTTGAAATTGCCAGTCACAAGCGTAAGGCACTCGGCCAGTTCGCGAGTCGTGTGTGCTGCGATGCACTTGTTGCCCAGTGCCTGGATACGTGGCGCAAGGAGCGACTTGCGTCACTGCCACCACCATCATTCCGTCGCCAGGCGAACCATCTTGCTGGAATGGGGCCTGCCAGTTCGGAAGCGCAGCTTTTCGGGGAGGATATGCAGACAATGGTGTTGTCTGAAGACGTGGCAGACGTTGTGTTCCTTTGGCCTGTCGAAGATGAAGTGGGCGATGAGACGTTTAAGCGGTTGCCGGCACACAAGGCGATACTTTCGCAAGTGGAATACTTTCGTACAATGTTTATGGGTGGCTTCAGTGAAGGTGAGACCGCGCGAGAATGTTCGTCGTTTTCTGCCGGGAGCAATGGCTCGGAAACCGCTGTGAAGGGAGCAGTCCACGAAATCCCGCTTCATTACATGCATAGCGATGGAGTGTCCCTGGAAGCATTCAAAGGGTTGCTACTGTGGATCTATACAGGCTGTTTTGAGCTGTTGAGCGCGAAACTTGAGCCCAGCGACATGATGGACTTGTATGTTGGTGCCAGTCTGCTGGGTCTCACGGTGCTGGCAAGTCGTTGCGAGCTGCAGCTTGTGGAGCTGCTTGCGCAGTTGGATGTCGGCTCGCTGCGTGCGTGCGAGGATTTCGCCGAGCGATATGATGCTCGCCGGCTTATGACCATGAGCCAGCAGGTGCTGCGCAAGCAGTCGCCCGACCTGGATGCTCCGACGGATTAATAGATGCGTTTGCTTCATAGATTTCTTTAAGAGTGGAGTTTCGACCATGACTGCCCGGCGTTCACGCTGGGGAGCTTGATGCAATTGATTTACATTATTAATACACAAGCTGCTTTGGTTGTCCTTTGTGCATTGAAAGCAATGCAACCTTTTTCAAACATTTGTATATTGATACCATAATAATAAGAAGTGTGAACGACTCGTTATGCAAGCCTGGACCATGAACGCCTTCAACGGAGCGGGGAAAGCCATCCAAACATGGATCAACTGTGGAAAGGGTTGTGAAACCCCATTCGTTCCGCCCGTTCTGACCTGCCGATGAGAAACATGATGACAGTCTTCACCACGCTCGCAGCGTTAGTAAGGTGGGACCATGCAATGCACCATGCTCGGCTCGTCAATGTGATTCCGCGGCAACATGTGCATCTGCCTCAGATGTGAGCACTTGACTCGTGTGTGGAAAGCCCCGACGAGTATGTTGCGCGGAGCCAAGAGTGCTTGGTTCAAGATCGGCCTACGTCCAGGGAAAATCCCAATAGAAAGCATGGCGCCAAGAGTGCCGTGGATGAACCATGCATTTCGTTCATCGCCGGCTCACGTCGCCGTCGTCACGTCTGAAAGGCACTCGCCGGCGCAATGAAAGGCACTTGTCGGTGTAATGGATAACCGACTTGTTATAGGCGCACGCTCTGCTCTATCCAGGCGACAGCAGACAATCGATCACCTGGATTCCAGGCTGGAGTGCTCGTGCTGTTAGAGCAGCAGATGACAAGATGCACACCGAGCCCCGACACCCGATCTCGTCACCGTGGCAATTACAGGGTTGAGATGTCACTTGACGAGGCTGAAACACACTTGGTGGAAATCTCCATCACTGTATTATTATGTTATCAAACATCGGGGCAGTGGCAATGGATAGGACGTAATCGCTGCACTGTACCGCTCCACGGCGCCACCTGGAGCTCCGTGCGCGGCTGACACGAAGGTCAGGACTTTTCCGCCACGTCAGAAGCAAACCCCGGAAAACTGTATTAGGTCTCTTCTACAGCAGTACCAGTGTTTCAGTGGAGTTCGAGCTCCATAGCGTCTTATCCAGCCGACTCTGTCGAGCGAGCGAGGGGTGCCATCCACATCAAGAGGCTTCATGAGCCCGCGCTTACATCGGAGGTGAACTTGATCTCCTCGAGGCGGTGGACGAAAGCTGCCCGCGATCCATCAACGGGAAAGTGTCGGCTTCCGAGTCGGGCATGGACGTCGCGCGGATGCCGTCCAGAGAGCCCAAAAGGGCGCTGGATATCTCGCAAAATCATGCTGCGCGTCGTCCTCGCTGTCACAGCCGAGCATTTCGATGAGGCTTGCACTTGCAGCGGTTGGCGTCGTCCAAACGGGTCGGGGGTCGGCGCCCGATAATCGTGCGCTCGTCAGCAACCACGGTCGCCCGTATGTTTCAACTGTCCAAAACCTTCCATCCTCGATACCATCATATCTCCTAATTATCACACTTTCACAGTCTTCCTCACGTCTATCTCCATCTCGATACAATCTCATCCAGTCTGCATTAAATTTTGCTCAGCCAAACCATTCGTCCCATCCGTCCACCACGGCCGTGCTCTTCCTGCCTGATGGGCAGCTCGTCTCGACGTGCTCTATCCTCTATCGCTCCATTCCGCCTCCCTTCACGTCATTCAGGTCTCTGCTTGCTGCACCCGACTCCTACTGCCTCCGTAGTACCCAAAACCTCCTCAAACCATCGGCATGCGCCTCCAGTCCGCCGCGGAGGCCAGCGCCCAGGCGCTGCTTGAGGACAACGCCAACTGCGTGGCCCACGTCCTGCAGAGCAACTTCTTCAGCCGCACGGCGTCGCCCTCGGTGTCCGCGAGCTGGGAACGCGCCGCCGCGCGTCCGCCCATCAACGTCAGTCCTTATGTGCACACCCGCGACTGTGGAGGTCGCCGTCGCTCCACCGCCGCCAGTTGCCAGGCCGTGATCGGCACGTTGCAGGACGCCATGAGGGCGCTGCACGCCGACGACACGAGCAGCTACCGCCGCGTCGAGAGCGAACTCTTTGGCGCAGATTTGCTACTGGACGCACGCGTGCTGGACTCGCTCGTGCCAAGGACCAAAGAGACGCCGTACCGCTACGTGGGCCTCAAGCACGTCAAGTACCAGTCCATGCTGGACGAACGCCACGCTGAGGAATTCCTACTCATGGAGACGGTCGGACGCGGTGTGCACCCGATCTCCGGCCACAAGTTCATTTTCAAGATGTTGCGCTCGGTGGATGTTCCCGAGCGCGAGTTTGAGATGCGGAGCGCCAACAGCCACCACGTGCAGATGCAGGTCCATCGAGGAGCGATCCACGCCATGCTGCTCGTGCTGGCCGAGACGAGTCACCGCGGCATCCTCAAGATGCAGCTCTGGCTCGACGTCGAGCTCACCAAGTGCGCCGAGCCGTTCTACGGAGCCTTTTCGAGTCTCCACGACGCCTACAGTTTGTCCATTCGGTATCGACAGTTAGTCGAGGCCTACGCAGCGACGAGTGGCGACGCCGCGATTGCGGCGTCCACGACCACGTCTCGGTTCGGGATTCTGTCGTCACGGTCGAACCGGGAACGCAAGTGCCAAACGTGTCAACGCAACCTCAGCTTCTTCTCACGGAAGAAGAACCACTTGTGCAGTGTGTGTGGCATCTTCGTGTGCTCGTCGTGTCTGTCAACCACGTCGTACCAGAGCTGGAAGCTCTGCGGACTCTGCTATCAGCGCAACAAGCGCCTCGTGAACCGCACGAAGGTCTCGAAGCTGTCCTCGCTTGCATCGGGACTGGGGGCACTCTGCAGCTCCTGACTAGAATCGCGCGTAGCCACAGCAGACAACGCGACTCCATCCTTTTGCCACGGCTGAAGCAGCAGGAGAGTTGCCGCCCAACCCGTTCCAGGACACCAAGCGGCATCCTAGCGAGCGCCCGACACGAGATGCCCCTCGGAGGCGGCTCGACGATGATGAGCTGTTCGACAATGACACCAAGCCCCTTGCCCGCAGCGTCATTGGAGTCCGGCGCGCGGTTGCTGGAAGTGGGGAGAGCCCCGCCCCGATTTTAGTGCAACCGTAGGCGTTGGCCGGCATGCTGGCCCGTGTCCGGTTCCTGCTAACAGTCTGAGCATGAGCCAAGGCCCTAGCGGGCACAAAAACGGCAGACTGCGTCGTTCACTCATGCAGAAGGCTGGCAAAGGATCGTACGACCCGGAGGAGGACATCAGCAAGGAGTTGAGCGCGTCATTTTTTGACGGCACGAATGGCTCGTTTCGGACTAGCAACCTGAGCAACGGCCATGTTCGAATCAGCACCAGCATTACGGAAATCGAGACTGTTGTCGTTTCCGACAACAAGAGTAAGAATGGAAGCACTATCAGCAACAGCTCTGACAGCTCTAACAGCACCACCAGCTCGCACGATGATACCCCGGCCCCGAAGCCACAGGAACCGTCGCGTCCGATGCGAACCCCGGCCCCCGCTGCACCGAAGGTAGAACGTCCTTCTCGTGCAGACAGCTACCGCTCGAGCCGCTCCAGTCAGTCACGCCGCTCCAGCCAGCACAGTCGCTCCAGTCAACACTCCGGTCGTTCGATCCGCATGCACAACGGAAGCAACCGGACGCGTGTTAGCCACGCCCGCGGAGCAACAACTTCAGGTCGATGAAGGACTGGGCTTCAGCGTCTGCTGGACCGACGATGTCTACAAGGAGGAGTAAGGAGGACCTGCCATCTTCGTGGCGCTCATCTGGTTACGACGAGTTCGGCGACCCGATCAAGCGCGCTCGCAAGTCGTCGAACCTGTCGGCGTCCGAGTTTGATGTACAGCCGCAGAACGGCCGCATGTACGAATGGATCTAATTGTCCAGTTGATTGATCAGAATGGAGGGAGTCCGTTGGAAGACCTCTCTGCTACGTTGTGCTGAAGCTGTAGATCCAGGGCCATGGGGAAGCTCTCGGATCGTGTTCGCGCACGTCTGTTATTTAAGTTGGTATTTCCCATTAACATCTCGCAACAACGAGATGACAAATAAAAAGCTTTTATCATGTTCGCCTACTACAGGACTTCGAATTAGTTGTCACAGTGTCTTCAACCAGAACAGCACATTGAAAACGTAGCACCAGACCATCGTATCGACGAACTTAGATTAACGTTTTCTCTGCGACTGAGGACTTAAAGACCTGCTCGTCTCCTACCAGACGAACTGAATGGACTCACAACTTGACATAAAGACACCCACGGAGGAGCGAGCTTTTTGAAAACATGGTGCTTGGCCTCAAGAGGCCTAGTAGCTGGCAGCCGTCACGGTGCCGGCAACCGACTTGGTACTCTTTTCCTTGACACCTTCTAGGTAGGTGATCTCCGAGCGCGACTCCATGAGCGACGCGAAGTCTGTCAACACAACGCAAGTGCATCAGACATGAACAAACTCAAACAGAGCAACTGAACTAGCGATAGAACGCAACCATACCGGGACAGGTGACGTTCGTGGCACCCTCGACGGTAGCCGTCTTGCTCGGGTTCTCATACGAGCACCGCAGCACGCCGTTGGAGCAGGTGACGACCATGTCGTCGCCCGAAAGCTGCACGATGATGTAGCCGCGGTTCTTCATGGAGCCCGTGCCGAACTCGCAGCAGCCTTTGCCGTTCTCGGAGCACTCTGGGTACGTGTAGCCGCCCAGTGCCAGCGCGCAGCACGCGGCTAGCAGCATCAGTGCCACCGCCAATACGTTCATCGATCGGCCGTTCATCTTGATTGAGTTCTCAGGCTAACGTCGTCAATGGACAGTGCGTTAGGGCAGGACACTCGACCGACAGGAGTGCGCTGGAAGATGAGGATCGTAGGATTGAGGGCGAACAATCCCAGCCTCGGAAAAGCAATTGCAGGGGAGAGACTTGCAATGCAGAGGAGAGACTTGCAATGGCTCGCGTCGTTATTGAGGGGTAAAGGTGAGCGCTCATCGAGCTCCACGCCGCTGATCCCAGCCGGTGGCATCACATCGTGCAGGGCCACCGGCTGGAAGAGCCGGACCAAATTGAACTGACTACAATGTCGAGCGTCGGACTGGTCTCCAGTATGCTCCTCAGGTCTCTGCTGCTGTGTGCGAGTCCTCTACCCTTGACATGTGGCGAGTTGCGGTCAATCGCCGGACTTTCGTGCGCAACTCACGGTGGCGTGTGGGGCACCTTGGTGCCTGAAAGCTTGACCGAAAGTCGAAAATCGGATTCACTGTAGAGTCGAGTGCAGTACGAGAAAGCTCAAGCCGATACCCGGCCTCAACATCTCGGAGGCCACTAGCTCAACGTTCGATACAGGCAGAGGCGTGACGGCGGTGACATCCTCACCACCCAAACAAAGGAGACCCGGATAGGTTGAGAGCACCTTCCTCCGGATTCAACCGCAGCGGTTGACTACTATACTAGTGAGACTCAAACCGGGCCGGACAAGACTTCAAGACAGTCGATCCATTGACATTTTTCTCGCTGTCGACATCAACCGATCACTCAACATGGCGGGCTGGATTCGGTGCTCGGTAACGATGACGCTGCTGCTGGTGTTTGCACTGTGCGCGTCAGCGGAGAATGAGACGTCGGTGCGTTTGAGGGTGTACAAGGAGGACACAAAGACGGTGGCCAAGGAGGCGACAGCCAACAGCAAGGACTGCGAGATCAACGGTGTGTCGATGCGGCACCGCAGCATGAAGTACTACGGCGAAGACTCGTACGTGGCCTGCTCGAACGGCAAGGCCGGGTGCTACCTCATTGAGCGCGTGCACGACAAGGCGACCGAGGTGGCGTGTCCGACGCAGAACTTCCAGCAGAAAATCGACGAAGAGACTGCGTACCGCGAACACGAAAAGAATGCCAAGCAGGAGGGTGACAAGGATGACGAAGAGTTGGAGGATGGCCACCGACGCCTCTCGCTCGTCGTGGTGTCCACGGAGCGTATCTGGGACAACGGCGTAATCTGCTATCAACTGAACGAGGACTACCCGTTCAACTCGACCCAGAAGTCGTACATCTATGAGGCCATGAGCAAGTACGAGGAGAGCACGAACATTCGGTTCGTGACGACGGCGACGTGCGAAAGCGATAGTCTCTCATACTGCGACTCGTGCGCCAACTGGGTCGACTTTAAGCACCCGTCGAGCGGCCGTGACTGCAACTCAAGTATCGGGATCACGGACGAGGGCGCCCAGACCATGAATCTTGCTGACCGTTGCTTTGAGGTCGACGACGACCTGAAGACCGTGTACGGTTCGGCCATGCACGAGATCGGCCACTCACTGGGAATGTACCATGAGCACCAGCACCCGAAGCGCACCATCGGCGTCTTCTGGGACGACATCGACCAGAGCATCTGGTCGGAGATGACGATCCGCGACTTGAGTGTCGGTGGACCGTACGATCTCGACAGTGTCATGCACTACCCCATGACGTACGGCTTCTGCCAACCGACCTACTGCAGTGATACGGTCACAACCGACTGCGTGGATGAGGGCACGACGTTCTGCAATCTGAACGACGACGATGACTGCACGGACATCACCAAAGCCGTGTGCAATGAGACGGCTACGGAAGCCATTGGCCAGCGAAAATACCTGAGTGCGGGCGACCTGGCCGCCATCAACGAGCTGTACCAGGAAGCAGCCTGGTCGACGTCCAAGATCGGCAATTAAAGTGTCTGACAAGTCCCGTGTGTCGTCTCAGAGCGAGAAAAGAACAACGTGTTATGTTTGGTGTCTGCAAGAAGAACGTTTCCGAGTCGCGTAACCTCGAGCAACCAAGAGTAAATAAAGTGACAGTTAGCGGTAGCAAACGCTCATGACAGTGTTTTCTTTGCCTTGTCAGTTCGACCCCATGCAGAGAAAACAATATACAGTCATGTGCCTGAATAGCAAACACCTGATATATACCAAAGGATCAAAGGTTTATTTGATATTGAGGGCTGTGCCTCGTCACACGAAACCTCAAATGTACTGATTTATTATTATAGAATGAAGTTCACGTCCGCCTTAGATATTAATGTGGAGTGCAACCAGCAATGCTCTATTGTTTGAGCAGAGAGATCATTCCACGCTTGTGAACACCACTCGATGGCTTTCAAAGCGCCAACTTTATACGGATTTTCGATGCCTTCGTCGAGTGCATCTAAAGCATACTCCATCTTCTTGCGCAGCACGTCCCGCTTAATGCAGTAAATGATGCCCTGGTCGAGCGGTTGGAGCTTGGGCGTTGTGTTGGCAGGAAGTTTTTGAACCCTCACGTTGGAGAGCACCAGCCCCTCAGTACTATGGGAGGAGGCGTTATCCACAAGGATAAGTACATGACGGCCTTGGCCTCGCATACACGCGTCGACGTCGCGAAGCCAGCCCTGAAAAGTATCTGTAGTCATCCAAGCTTTGTTGGTGGATGCATACAGCGTGCCTTTTGGTTTCTTGGCCAGCCATCGAGGCTTAAATGACTTGCCAATGAATAGTAGAGGGAATTTGTCGCTTCCAGTAGCGTTAGTACAAACAGCAAGCGTCAGCCGTGGCTTGTCTGCTTCAGCGATGGTGCCTGATGGATGCACATAGAGCCACGCGGCACATTATTGAAGAAAAACTTGTTTCGTCCATATTATAGACGTCTTCGTAAGCGTAGGAACGTATTAGGCTTCGTAAAGCCTGAATCTCCTCCTTGATCGCCTCAAGGTCCAACTGCCCGTCCTCTCCGTACGAGCGTCGCCAACGGATTCCATAGCGCTCCTGGAGCCGGCGCAGCCATGAGCGTCCTAAGCGTGGCCACAAGGCTCGATACACGCCTAGGCGTTGTAACACCCAACTCGCCCTGGCGATTATCATGTTGGCGGAGAGAGCAAGCTGCATGTCCTGGCAGCCCGTCACAAAGTCGACGATGCACTGGTCTAGTTCCAGCTGCCAGCTTGGCCTTGGCTTGCGGCAAGCGAGGCAGTCAGCTGTGAGACGACGAAGCTTGCTCTCAGAGCGCAGAACTCGGCCGATCAGCTGTTTCGACGGCGTCTTGAACAGTCCGAACTCTGCCGAAGCCCACGCTGCAAGCTCGTTGTACGTGGAGGCAGGAACGGCTCGTCGGCGATCGCTGATTAGCAGCTCTTGAAGCTTCGTGAGGCGAGAGCGTTTCTGAAATGGTCGAGGTACCGACAAAACCATGAGTACTTTGGGGCAGGGATGAAGTTTTGCAATGAGAGATAAGAAGCCTTGCATGGTCAGCTCCGATTGCCGTGCGTTGCGACCCTCTTGCGACATTTGACTTTTCACCGATGTCCTCGCCTGTTGCTGATTGGTGGAATCCGGAAATGTAGTGGCCCTATTAGTGGAACCGTATCCAGACAGCCCATTGGCTGAAGAGTCATCACTAATGCAGTGCATTCACGCTGAATGGGTGCAAAACACGCCACTGATCACTTCCTGCATCATATTAGATATCCGGTGTTCGTTATTCAGGCACATGACTGTACTTGTACAGATGAACCCCTAATTGTCATAGCGTCGGGAACGGCAACATTATTCCAATTTCAGGATGTTCCCTCAGGGTTGTACCATTTTGGTGGTACCATAACTATTTGCTGTCAAAAGCGCAAACTTCCAACAGCCATTCATCCCTTCGAAGCACATACAAGCCAAAAATTGTTACAAGGAGCTCATCAGTGCTGCCACCAACTAAGACATCTCGAATATCGTTCAGCAACGCTTAAAAACTGTACATTTGGCAGCATCATGTGCAGATATTTTGCTCTCTATTTAGAGTACTACAATTGAGTTTATTTGGTCGTAAAACTTAGTTAAATCTCTAAATTAGACTTCGAACAAACAGGGCTGGGCAAAAATCAAGCCAAGGCTGCGCTGAAGTCTAGGTTGCGTGCCGCGTCCTCTACTAAGACTTTTACGTGCCTATAAGTCCTGTTTCCGCTCCTCCGCTCGAAATTGCCCTTCTGAAAGGGCAATTCTGCGTTTCTATAAGCATCGATTTTAGATGAAAATCTATTATAGACCCCAGGACAAAAACAGGTATGCTATAGATGACGGCTTGTGCCAAAATCGCTGCAATCAGCAATATAACGTGCTCTCTAAAATTCTCTGAAATTTATTTTCAGAGTTAAGAGAGGATGCTACTCCGGGTCCTATTTTGCAAAAGATAATCCCCGCCAGAATCGTTATGGATGAAATGTTTTGGTTTTGAAAACCAATAGTCAGATACAGTTGTTGCATGTACCGTTACGACCGTATAACATAATACCTCCTTAATGCCTTAAAGTCCCCGCGTGTTGCTTGTGTCGTCTCCCTCGGTTGGAATGGTTGCACGAATGTACATGCCAGCACAAAGCTGAGGAGGAGAAAATCTGAACCGCTGCAACAGTTCGCAAGAGCAGCAATGTCGAGGAAGCCAAGACAGAAAGTGAAAGCGATGACGATCTTGAACAAGTCGCTGCCGCTAAGCGTACGCTGCAAGTGCCTGCAATACGGTCGGGGCAACAAGCATACCGATGGATTTTGATGCCGCCGATGAAGAAAGGTGCCTTCGTCTCCATTTCGACGTGTATTCTAGCGAATAAGAAGTTTGAGCGTGGGTGGCTGTTAACCATGATCGACAACAAACGCGCCCCAAATTTTGCGAAGCGAAATAGCCCTGGAGTGTCTGCCAGGGATCTACAATTGCTCAAGAAAGTTCGCGCGCAGGCGAACTTTCTTGAGCGGTTGTAGATCCCTGCGCGCGAACTTTCTTTGAGCGGTTCAGATTTTTGAGCTTGGCATATTCACTGAATATTATTCAGGCAGCTCTCATTTTCGAATTTCAGAGCTTCTTCGGGCCAAAGGCACGCGTTGTGGATAGGAAGTGTGTTAGTTTGTGCCAATACTGTAGGAGTGACGGACGGATCTGTGGGCTGGCTTCGTCAAATTCAGCGAGTATTCCGAGAGGAATTTGGATACACAAGGATGGAAATGCCTGTGTCAATGCACAGATCGACCTGGACAAAGGTAACTTTTCTATACTTAAGAACCATTTTGGAGGAATATTTGTTGATTTCTTAATCCATATAAAGACATCAGAGGGGATTTTGTAATAAATACTTAGCTTTGTATACCACGCGTGCCAGTTGGTCTTCGGAAACCGACATTTTATTCCATTTGAGCGGGTATTCCAAGTCTGGGGTTTACTAATGAGGGGTTCATCTGTAGCGCGTGGACCTTGACTCTGAAATGCAAATCCGTTATCGACCCGAGCAAACTGTTCACAAAGGAAAGGAACCACGAGCTGTCGTTAGGCCGAGCTTGTAGAATTTCTTGAACTTCCCCCACGACTACAGGGGCTCCCAGGGCATTTATTAATAGTTTCATCAGTTTTATTGATAGTAGATACTATAAAATAAATACTGATACATCCAAACTCAGTGTTATAGATTATATCAATATAATTGATGCGATAGCTAACCAAACATTATTTTTTACTAATAATTCACTACTATTTTTAGCATTTCGAGTCATCGAAGTCCAGAATGTCAAACGCGGTATTTACTGTTGTTAAATACACCACGGGTAGAAGGGCGTATGTCATGGTATTCAAATTGCTCTATCTAAACATGTAAAGCGCTTTCGCACCGGCCAACAGCGACGCAGTTTGAGGAATATCGCTTCGCCAGGCTAAATGATTCTCTGTCTACACGCTCTGCTCCGTGGTTACGCAAGTCACAACTAGTTATACTGGATAGCAGTATGAACGACATGGAATTCATTAGACGAGCCACAGGTGGCCGAATTGCTGTGCAGCGACTTGCGGAACCGTTCTTCTCGAAAGTATTGCGCTTCTGCTTCACCTCTGTGGTATATCACGAGTTATTTTGCGATGTCAGCGCGTCGTCCTCGTGCTGTTTTGAAACTAGCGCCGCGGTTGTCGCTTTTGGAATTGGGGGTACATCCTTCGCCAGAGCGGATGTTGCACTCGGACCAGCACTCATGAATCATCGCGGGCACCGAAGTACCGATGGTCATGAAGGTGTATAGGCCCAGGACCAGATTTGTGCATGTGAGCGGCGAACTAGTGGCGATTCTTACAGGCTCGTGGTGGACGAATGTGCTTTCTGAGCTTTTATATTACTAAAATAGTACTAGTATATTACTATTAATATGGATCGCATAAAATAGCACTACTATTTATCGCAGTATTACTGCCACTCTATCAATATGACTATTACTGTACAGATATACCCATTTTGCTGACTGCCATGAGCCCGTACAGGTACAACAGAACGATGAAAGGAGCTGTTGCTGCACTGCAACAGTGTTGCAGTTTCACACTCACCGCTGTGCACGTCGCAACGGTCCTTTAAGACACGCTGGTTTGATTCTGAGTTGGTGCCAAGTGCAGTTGAGCTTCATTGCACAATTTGTTGGTGCAGACTTGGCCACAGTCATGACGCTTTTCTCCACCAGGCTTTTGCAGCAGCGAAAATACTGCTCTGACCTCTTCGACACCTACCAACGCATGACGCTTCCTACCCAACACGGGGGATTGAGCCACCGAAACGTCCTCCGAACGGTGGACAGCTTGAAGTAAAAGTCATGAAACCCTCGAGCCAATCAGGCATCACGCTTGGCTCAAATTTCACGAACGGAAAAACATCGCCGGATAAAATGTCCACAAGACGCTTGATGGCCTCGTGATTGTCTTCGCGAAAATGCGCAGGCATCAACGTCAATCAGTCAGCTGCTACGTGGAGATGACGTTGGCGTCCTGTTGACTTCGGGTGCTGGTTGCCGATCTACGTTGCGGTTGCAACGTCCATTTTCAACGCTGATTGCCAGCAATTCGAAGGCGACACGTGAGTCACTTTGCTTTGGGTAGTCGCAGCATTGGCGCATCGGTTTCTGATGTGGGACTTGCTCTACCAGCGATACAGGAGTCCTGGTCGGACCGATCGAGAGACGCATACCCAAGTTGCGGGGCAGCAAACGCGTTCGCTCCCGATCGCTTTGCAGTGGCGACCGACTTCAAGTGCGTCTGTTTAACAAGTCAGTCCGTTGCACTGGTGATGAGACTGAGTGCAGTGCTGATGGTGCGGACAATCAGCACGCTGATCAAGGAGCTTATGCCATGCCAATTGCATGGCAAGCCGCCGTATCCGACGCCTCGGCGATCACGTCTTGGCCATACCTTTCGGTCGAATGGCTCGGTGCTCTGACTGCTCTGACGCACTTTCTGAAGCAGCAAAAGGAGATCGAGCCTCTCCAAATCAGATGCAGCGGAGACCAACGCGTGCCGAGCTCAAGCCCTGATGAGCACACACTCAACCTGCTCGCCCCGCCGCTGTCCCAAATACCAGTGCACCCTCCTGAGACAGTCTCCAGTCATCGCCGCGGGAAAGGAGCGGCGGATGGCAGCAGTTGCAACTTGCAGGCCGCGTGACTTCAGATGGAGCACGTCGTTGACACGCTCCGGCTGCTAGGCCACCGAGACCGAGACCGCGGTCTGCCAGATCCGGTTCTGCGTGGCAGCAGACGACAGCTCTCAGTTGTCCGAGGTGCCCTCGTTCCTCGTCGTCGGTGCCTTCCAAAGGGATCCGGAACTCGGCCATCGCGTGGCGCGTGTACGTTCATGGCGCACATCGGAGACCGCCCTCTCTTCTCCTCCCTGCTGCTCTGCGCCTCACGCAACGCAAGGCGGATTGGATTGACCTGGCGCTGGTTAGCATTCGGGCGACGACTACACCAACACGATTCGGCTTTCGCTCCAGCTGCCGACGGACCTGCCGACAGAGACCGGGAACCAAGCAGCCCTGGCGTGCACATCCTTCAAGATGCTTCTGCGTGGGCTTTATGCGCCACGTTTGACATGCGAATAAGATAGCATACTAAGTGGCACGTGTTGATAAACGGTGCAGTCTTCAGAAACATGCTGCACGGCAGTGCCATGCTGTTCGCTAGCCCGTCATCACGCGATCGTGGAGCGTCCGTGGTGACGTCTCCAAGAGAGACGGTCCCGCCAGGCCCTGCCCACCACCCTTCAATGTGCTGCCGTGTCTCTGGTGGCGCTCCGGGGCCCGCTCGCTGGCGCAGGCGCAACTTTTCTCCGATGACACGTTCGTGAGCCCGTTGGTTCTTTGCTGGCCACTCGACGAGTTGGGCGGTTGACATCCCATCAGCTCATCCAATTCGACAGTAGCATCCTCGTCCGCAGGGCGCTGCATCCGACTCCGACTCCGACTCCGAAAGCGAAAGCGAAAGCGAAAGCAGAGCAAGCACTTGAGCTTTACCTGCTTGAGCCCACTCCAGTTGCACTCGTCCTCGAACTTGTTGCGTGTCCTCGACCCCGAGCAAGCGCCTCACTTGAATAGGCGAAAAGGACTTTGCACATTCTGATAGCAGCAGACCGACCGACTGACCGGCATGCTGATGGAGCACCACCACACACAAGGACGACCGACCTGGGCGTCTTCACTCTACGCGACTTCAAACATGGCGTCCGGCACCGTCGCCACCAACAGCAGTTCGATCACTTACGAGGTGCTGCGTCCACCGGCCTACCCAGCGGAGAACTCACAGTACCAGCCACAGCAGCAGCAGCAACAGTATTCACAGGAGCAGGACAACAACTACCGCTACCCGTATGAGCTATCGCGACCGACGCTTGACCCGCGAGGCGCGTCGTTTGCTCCACTGCCTCCACCCCTCCTCGTGACGACGCCCTACCAGCCAGCAGACTGCCGTTCCCCGCCCCTGGTTTGCCTCGACCGATGATCGGGGGCTCTTTGTCGCCGCACATCCGGATGGACAAGATGAACGGAGCTGGCATGGTGTCGCCCGCCTTCACGATCGCGAAACCTGGAGGCCTCACCACACCCAAGCGAGCGACGGACGAGGAGCGACGAGCGAAGCATCGCGAAGCGCAGCGGCGATTTGTGAAGCGGAAGAAGGTAAGACGAAGTGTAGTGAATCGTTGCCAGCATTGTGGTGTTCGGATGCTAATAGTCCTCTTTGCGCGTTTTCTAGATAGAAATGATGCAGCTTAAGCAGTTGGCGGTGGAGCTCGAAAAGAGGCACGACTTGCTGCAGGTTGTTAGTGAGCGAGAGGCCTTGACGCGCGAGAACCAAGCGCTGCTGCACCAGCTAGAATCGCAGAAGCAGCAGGCTCAAGAGGGTCAAGAATCCCCTACCGCGACCAGCCAGCCAGTCGACGAGGTACGTTCCTCGTGGCCCGTTGCTTGTCTTTGCTTGATGTGAATCGTGGGCTCATTTAGATTTGCTATTGATTGTAGGAGAAGGTCGAGGTTAAGCAGGAGAACCCAGAAGACCCCGTCAACATGGAGCACCGTCCAGAGATCAAGTGGGAAGCACGGACATTCGAGTGGTGAGCTCCCCAGCGCCACATATTTCAGCCTCCTTCCTCCAGCATCTTCAAATAAAGTTACCGCTAGTAAAGCCTCGTAGTGCTACCCCACATCATCATCATAGACAACGAGACCCTTTATCTCCCCACAGCTGAAGCCTTTGCTATGGTCTCAAGTATTGGTCAAATACTGCTGCATCTGCTGTCAACACAGTTGGAGACCTCATTCCTTTGAAGAAGACGATGTCATGTCAATTTTACATTTACGTTATTGCGGGCTGCATGATGAGTCCTTGAGTTGTCCCGTTGCGCCAGACGCATGTTGCCCCTGGACTCATCTCTGAAGCACCAGTCGTCACGCAGCGCTACATACCACAAGCGCATCATCACGCCAAATTGGAGACCGCTGCAAATCCCAAAACTCCAGTCTGCTTCCACCGTTTTTGCCGGATCGACTGGCCGCTTCGGCCACTTTGCCCATAAGGTGTCGTCCCAGCACGGCGTAGCATTCTTGACGACGGGAGTTAGTATAGCTTAGGGATCCATATTCTGGCGAGAGAACATTTCCTTAGCAATGATCATGCGCTGGATCTGCGACGTGCCCTCGTAGATTTGGTAGATCTTGGCATCACGGAAGAGCTTTTCAACGGGGTACTCGGTGTTGAAGCCTGCACCACCGAAGATCTGGATTGCATCCGTGGTCACCTTGTTGGCATGGTCGCCGGCGAAGCGCTTGGCCATGGAGGCATACATGGTGTTCTTGCGGCCACAGTCGATCTCGTAGGCTGCCTTGTACGTGAGCTGACGACCGGCCTCAATGCCCGTCGCCATGTCGGCCAGCATGAACTGGATGGCCTGGTGCATGGCAATTGGCACACCCATGGTCTTGCGCTCCAGCGCGTACTTGCGCGCCTCGTCAAAGGCACGACGTGCGAGTCCAACAGCTCCAATAGCCACGGGCGGACGCGTAATGTCGAAGGCCTGCATAGCGATCTTGAAGCCATAGCCAACGTCTCCCAGCACGTTCTCCTGAGGCACCACCACGTCCTCAAACGTAATGCCCCGCGTGTCCGAGCACCTCTGTCCAATGTTGATCTCCTTCCTGCCCACTGAAATCCCGGGCGTGTCTGCGTCCACGATGAAGCCCGTGAAAGCCTGGCCGGCGTTAGCATTCAAGTCCGTCTTGGCCAACACAAAGAACCACTTGGCCACGCCTCCATTAGTGATCCACATCTTGGAGCCGTTCAACACCCACTTGTCGCCCTTCTTAACGGCCGACGTCTTGGCTCCTGCCACATCTGACCCTGCTCCTGGCTCCGTGACGCAGTACGCCGCCTGTACAGGCTCCTCCACCAACCGGCCCAGGTACTTCCTGTTCTGCTCGTCTGAACCAGCTACCAGCAGCGGCGCCGTGGCCAGCCCGTTGGCCTCCATGGCCGTGGCCATGCCTGTGCAGCCATAGGCCAGCTCCTCGCCGATGATGCAGCCGTCCAGCGAGCCGAGGCCCAGGCCGCCGAACTTCTCGGGCACGTGCGTGTTGACGAGCCCCAGCTCCCAGGCCTTCTCAAAGACCTCCTGAGGGTACTCCATGCTCGTGTCGTAGTGCTTCTCCTTGGGGATCATTTCCTCGCGAGCGAACTTGCGTGCTAGAGATTGAAACTCGCGCTGCTCGTCCGAGAGCTTGAGACTGAAGTTGCTGTACTTGGAGTCGTCCAGATGCGGCGCCACGGCCAGCGAGCGGGCGCCCGCGGGCAGCAGCGTCTTGGCCGCGCGGGAGGTCAACGTCTTGGTTAACATGGCGACGGTTGGGCTCGACTTGACTTGAATTGGCTTGAATTGACTTGAGCTCTTGGCCGCACGTTCAGGAATGATCTTTGATCTTGTGTACTGTAGTGCAGTTGCTGTTGACGTTGCTGCTCGCACGTTGAGGCTTTGCAGCGAGTCCGACGTGACTGAGGTTCAATTTGAAGGGACAGATGTAACGGCAGGTTGAAGCGAGTTCGAGAGGTTTGCGGTTCATGGGAGGAAACGGGCAGTTTGCAAAGATCTTCATCCTCCTCATCGGAGTGTTTCAATGCGGTAGCAGTTTGCGCTCGTTTCAGGCTGCAATAACTTCATGTGTGGGATCGACCCAGTTCTTTCAGCAGCCAAATACGCCGACCAGCACTTTTGTCGTTCGGACGCCAACGAGGGTCGGCTTGATATAGTAGCCCGAACTTCCTCTCGACATTTATTGAGGGCAACCAGATCTCCCTTTTCAGTCGAATGTATGTTAGACAAGCCCGGGATCCTGAACTCTCGGTATCTTGGATTTGGACATGATAGTGGAAAGCTTGATCGTCTTCTCTTCGTCTTCGAAACCCGACACTGACAATCCTCGCTGGATGACAACGACGCCGTATCACTGAAAAATAAACTCTTCATCTGCTGTGGTGTGTCATCCACCCTCAAGAACCTGTTGACGGAGTTGCAGTTCGGGGTCGAAGGCACTGGCATCTGACTTCAATGGAGTCCAGGCGAGAAGCTTGCGTAAAGCGTTCACAGTATTGAGCACACCAAGCTTAGAAAATACTAGCAACCATGTAATCGCGAGCATGAGGTCGAGACTCTCGCATACAAACGCGAGCTACAGTTTTCATTTCCCGATGCTCTTTCGATAAAATCGATGAAGCTTGGCACGCTGTTCATCGCCACTGCTACTGCCCCTCTCCGGCAGTATCAACCACGACAAGGTGAAGTCGTTTATCTTAAAGGGTCACCGCCACGAATGAGTGAGTGAGTACCTGACAACCTCGCAGCCGAGAGACCGTCGACCATCGCTTGTGTTGAGGAAGATTACGTGGAGCACCCGACCTCAACATTTTCACCTTCGTCACGGCAGCGTACAGTAGCTCATCGCTGCCAAGTCCAAAGCAGCGATGAGCTCACCAAGTAAAAAGACACCAAAGGGAGCGCTTTGGTGAATCTGAATGTCAACAACTAAGGTTACGACTGCGGTTCATTGGTGCACGCGACGTTGTGGTGCTTGAAGCGCTCAGCAAAACAGACCAAGAACGAGAATCGACAGTAGGCCCACACTGTCGTGTCCAAGCAGTGCCCAAACACACACATCATGCGCTGGCACTGAGGTGCATGGTGTGCTCAATCGTGACCCACGTGTTGCTTCAGCTCACCGAGAGAGGAACGACGCAACAAACCAGTTTGACGTTAGAAAAGTACTAGATAAAATTGAACATTCGTCGGGTAAAATACTCTTCGCTATGCGAGACCCTCGCTTTCAATGTCCTCGAGCATGGCTTCCCTGCAGAACTCGAGGTCCACGATATCAATATCCTCGCCTTCCTCCGCTTTGATCAGACACTTGTTGTACAAGAAGCGGTTCATGTTGAGGTACTTCTTGCCGTTGGAGGCGCACACTGGGTCCTGGTCACGCGTGCCGTCGTCCACGCAGTGTCCGTGTCTCTTTTCGCGCTTCTCTTCACCGGTCACCAATACACGTTCGTTGGCGTGGACAGGGCTCACGACGCGAAGCTTTTCTCTCGATCCAAGGCTGCCACAGGCGAGCAAGTCAGCAGCAGAGCAGTCGCTGCGACGATGATGAAGGTCTTCATTTCTGCGAGATATACTCAGGGGAGCGTGATTGTCAGTCAGAGATTTCTGTTGTGAGTTGATTGCATTCCACCAGCCAGCGCGGTCGGTACGGTCTTACCACAGCATTGCTGTCCGAAAGCCATATGATTGATTGTGAGTGCCTCACCACCGAGAGAAAAGGGTGCACAATCCGATCATGGGATGTGTCGGCTGAAAATTGAGTCCGCACGTGTGCTGAAGGTTGATGCTGAAGCACACACACGAAGTAAGTGGCATTGCATTACGTTCGATTCACCAATAAAGTATCATACACGTGCGCGCAGCGCTTGCTTAGCCTGAGCTACTTACCATCTCTCGGTCGTACGGCTCGCAGTCGCCAACATATAATCTATGTCGCTCGCTCCTTCTACGACTCCATCAACTCACTTTATCCCTTGCAAAACGCCGACACCTTCTGCTTGTTAAAGCCCGGCTCATGGAATCGTCACACTTCGCGTCGCTCAGTTCACCAACTATCCATTTCCTTATTCCTCCAAGTCGTCAAGCTTGATTTCTTCGTCATTTGAGTCCTCCTTCTCCGCGTCTTCCATATCTGCGTCCTGGCAAATGCCCATGTTTACGACTTCGACGATCTCGCCGAACTCTGCTCGGATCAGGCACTTATTATAGTTGAAGACATCGATGTTCAGGTACTTCTTGCCGTTGGACGCACACACGGGGCTTCCTCACGTGCGCCGCTGTCCACGCAGTGCCCGTGTCGTTTAGCCCTCTTCTCCTCGCCAGTCAAGAAGACCAGCGGGTTTCCATGCACCTTAGTCACTGTCCGCAACCGCTTCTCTCGCAGCACGCTCTGGTCTGCATGGCTTGTCGCCAACACCAACGCTGTCGCCACCAAAACTACGAACGTCTTCATTGCTGGAGCTCCGTCGGGTCTTCTGTCGTACACGTCGAGATTCCTGAACTGGTATCGCGTCCACTTTGCCGCACCATCGCCGCTCTCAAGCTGTGCCTCGAGGTCCACCTGGCAGATCCATCGTATGGTCTGCATTGGCGCGTCATTACTACCCGGGAAGCGGAGACAGCGCATGCTACTCATGGGATCTGCACGCGCAGACAGCACACGGAGCCCTCACATGAAGCCAAAAGAATAGAGTTATTATTCATACACGGACGCGTGTCCACGATAGCCTCGCCACCTAATGTGCGAGCAGCTCCCAACGCCTAGTGTCAACACTACACGCAGTCTCTACCAGGACCTGCCGAGCCAAAGCACGGCCCATCGCTCAGTGCCACTTCAACGTCCACAGCTAGACGACAAACATCACCAGCAGCCTGCTCCACCGCGTTAAACGTAGCGCACGTGGAGTCGTAGCCTTCACATCGACAAGGCCCCTCTCTCTCCCCTCCCTTTGCCCCACTTGCAGTTCCTACTCGTCCTCGTCGATGTGCTCCATGTCCTCCTGCTCGACGCCCTTGCAAAAGTCCAAGTCCACCACCTCGATCTCGGTTCCTTCCTGAATCTTGATCATACACTTGCGGTAGTTGAACATGCTGAGGTTCGTGTATAGCTTGCCGTTCGAGCCGCACACCGGGTCAATGTC
Organism: Phytophthora constricta; assembly: GCA_011947335.1. Lineage (NCBI taxonomy): Eukaryota > Oomycota > Peronosporomycetes > Peronosporales > Peronosporaceae > Phytophthora > Phytophthora constricta. The sequence goes on from JAAVTI010000286.1 coordinate 76,212, forward strand.
GCGCGTGAAGTCTCCGTAGCACTTCCTCTCCTCGCGGTCCTCTTCCAAGTCGTCGTACTTCACGATGATGCGGCGGTCGCCATGCACCGTGCCCACCACTTCCAGCATCTTGTCCCGTTCCAGCGCCTTCACGACGCACGAATAGGCCAGCACCGCGGTCACCGCAAAGCTTAAAAGCTTCATCTTCGCCTCCGGGGAGAATTCGCTTGTGCAATGCCCACCATCCCGTGTACGTGGCTTCTGGGGACTGACTATACCGTCCTCGGTCTCCGCTCGTTGCAAAGCCCTGCCCATCGTGAGCCTTTTCCGCGTCGGCGCGCCAGCTGGCACCCGCCGGGATGTTCACTACAGTATTGCCTGCTGTCCGGTTGTGGGCGTGGCTCGGGTGGCTCTTTCGGCCAACAATCCCCGGCAGATGCTCGCTCGATGGAGCGAATGGAGCGGGCGGGTTGCAGCATCCGCTGCTGCTTCTGCGCCAAGACAGCCCGCCAGGCGTCAGGAACCACAGCAATGAGGAGCTGGCTGGTTACGAGCAAGACGCTGAGTCAGCAGGAGACCTGACAACGGTCTCCACTACAGTGCCATTTGACAAGCGTCACGCCACCCAAAGCTTGGCACCTGAACGTGCAGTCTCCAAAAGGAGCCTCAAGTCGATGATCAACAGCAACAACTGAACCAGAACTTCAGCGCTCCATCCATCAAGCTCACATCCGTCCAAATACAGCAAGTCCATCAACACCATTCTAGAAAGGGATAAACTAGATTAGAGAAGAATCTAAAATGATTGAAGCTGCCACGTACGTCCGATTGGTACACTGTACCCCTCCTTCCCCATACAATCTCCCAGTCATTCCCCACGTCGTCCCCCTCCAGCCATCATAATCCATCTCTCTCTGTACCCAAGTACTGGCACCATGGCGGACGTGGAGGTCGCGGCGGCGCTGCAAGCGCTGGGCATCAGCTTCGAGTGTCACGAGCACCGCGAGCTGCCGACTACCGAGGACGTGGTGGCCGAGCTGAGTCACCTGCCGGGTCTAAGTACCAAGAACCTGGTGCTGAAGGACAAGAAGGAGGGACTTTTCCTCGTCTCGGCCGCTACTGCCACCGTCGTGGACACCAAGAGACTGGGGCAGCAGCTGCACGCCGCGGGCGTCGGCGGTGCCAAGTGGAACTTGCGCTTCGCCAGTGAGGACGTGCTGCGGGACGTGCTGCAGGTGGCCAAGGGCTCCGTGTCGCCTCTGTGCGTCCTGCACGACACGCAGCAGCAGGTTCGCCTGGTGCTGGACAAGAAGCTGCTGGCCGCGTCCCAGATCAACTGCCACCCACTCCGTAACGACCAAACTTTTGGGCTCCAGACGGAGCAGCTGCTGAAATTCGTCCGACACTATGGCCATGAGCCAATCGTCGTGGACTTTGACACGAAAAGTGAGGAGAAGCAAGCGACAAGTGGGAAAGTTGGGAAAGCGAAAAAGCAGGACAAGAAGCCGACGGAGCAGAAGAGCAATGAGGGCATGTCGGTCACCAAGAAGGAGAACTTCGCCGACTGGTACACGGAAGCCATCACCAAGTCAGGTATGATCGACTACTACGACGTGTCTGGCTGCTACATCCTGCGCCCGTACTCGTACGAGATCTGGGAGCGTGTGCAGCAGTTTTTGGACCGGAACCTCAAGGCCATTGGCGTCAAGAATTGCTACTTCCCCATGTTCGTGACCAAGGAGAAGCTCCAGCGCGAGAAGGAGCATCTGGAGGGGTTTGCCCCCGAAGTGGCTTGGGTCACCAAGTCCGGCAGCTCGGAGATGAAGGACCCGATCGCGATCCGACCCACTAGTGAGACCATCATGTACCCGGCCTTCAAGAACTGGATCCGCAGCCACCGCGACCTGCCCATGAAGCTCAACCAGTGGAACAATGTCGTGCGTTGGGAGTTTAAGAACCCCACGCCTTTCATTCGCACGCGCGAGTTCCTCTGGCAGGAGGGCCACACGGCCCACGCCACCAAGGAAGAGGCTGACGAGGAGGTGCGCACTGTGCTGAACTTCTACGCCGCCACCTACGAGGAGCTGCTGGCTGTGCCCATGGTCAAGGGGGTCAAGACCGAGAAGGAGAAGTTTGCCGGCGCCGACTACACGACCACCATTGAGGGCTTCATCCCCTCGACGGGCCGTGGTATCCAGGCCGCTACGTCGCACATGCTGGGCCAGAACTTCGGCAAGATGTTCGGCATCTCGGCTGAGTACGAGGACGGCAAGAAGCTGATCCCGTGGCAGAACTCGTGGGGATTCACCACGCGTTCGCTGGGTGTTATGATCATGGTGCACGGTGACGACAAGGGTCTGGTGCTGCCTCCGCACGTGGCCCCCACGCAGGTCATCGTGGTGCCCATTCCGTTCAAGAACCAGGACGAGGTTGAGGAGATTTTTGCCAAGGCTGACGAGATCGTCGCCAAGCTGTCCGACGCTGGCGTCCGCATCGAAGCGGACAAGCGTCGTGTGTACACGCCTGGCTGGAAGTACAACCACTGGGAGCTCAAGGGTGTTCCTCTTCGTTTCGAGGTTGGCCCCAAGGATATCGCCAAGAAGCAGGTGCGTGTGGTGCGTCGTGACAATGGTGCCAAGGAGGACATCCCCGAGGCCGAGCTGGCAACCCGCATCCCGGCGCTGCTTGAGCAAATCCAGAAGAATATGCTGGAGCGCGCAACCGCGAAGCGTGACAGCCACATCCGCGAGGTGACGGAGTGGAAGGATTTCGTGCCTGCTCTCCAGGATGGCTGCATGGCTCTGACGCCGTTCTGCAACGAGACCGAGTGGGAAGAGACCGTCAAGACTAAGAGCCGCGAGGAGTCGCTGGCCCTTATGGGTCTGGAGGAGGAGGCTGAGAACACGGCCACGAGCGCTGCTGCCAAGACGCTGTGCATCCCGTTCGAGAAGAACGAGAAGAGCCCCGTGACTGCCGACACGAAGTGCTTCATCAGTGGCAAGCCGGCCAAGTGCTGGGTGCTCTGGGGCCGCAGCTACTAGAGAAGAGAGGAGTGATCAGCGAGAGGCAGTGACATGAGAGGTGAAGCTGATACTTCGCAGGAGGTCATCCTCATAGTAGTGATGACTCCTGCGTTGTGCAGTCATCGTGCCGGGGAGTCAGGTAGGATGAGGTGAAATGCATGAATGATGGATGTGCTGCTTTGGTATTATTCGTTGTTGTCCCATTTTCATAGAGCGCACGGCGCCAAGAACCCCTCCCTCCTTCCCTAACACCGTAAAAATAGAGGCGAGCGCAGTCTTCCCAGGTCAGAAGAGCTCATTGACAAGGGCTCATTGACATCGTCTTTCAGTGCAGACAGCGTGGACACGCGATTAAAGTCTCTCCGCTAGGTGAAGCAGCGTGACACAGTCAACTATGAATTGGCGAGCTAGTTGTCTGAAGTGGAGTTTATGGATCGCTCTTACGCTCCAGACAATGCAAATGCCGGCAGCGGATGCGACATCGTCGTTCCCAAACCCAACGCCTGAGGGGAATTCTTGGGCTCCTTGCACATTTGCGGCGGAACAGCTTGCAGCTGAAGGCAATGGGTCTACCTACGGTTCCTGTTTGGCGTGTGATCCAACATCTTTCGAGTGCCCACCGAAATGTCAGCCACTGATCGATGCTATTTACAAGCAATGCGATGGAGTATACGCGCCCCAGGATCAATACTTTGATCCTGCTCACACACTCAACGGGTACTGGAACGACAATTTTGGCGTGCTGCGAGTTCAAGCCGCGCGTTGTGGCTGCAGCGACTCCTCACCGGCGTGGAGCGAGCAGTGGTTCGTGTGGAAGATGATGGTCACGATTGTCGGCGCTGGTATCATTTTTACTTGACAAAGAAGTAGAAGAAGTCAACTTCGGAGTAGATATTAGCAGGGCGGCAGGCGGTTGCGCTGTAAAACGATCAATCGACGATCTTCACCCCCAATGGCGTTCCAGAGCTTGCGTGGGGTTTTGTCCTTGGGAGGCACTGGTGCCTGGTGCTTGCAGTACATCAAGGGAGCCACTGCAGAGCCCACTCCAAGACCCAGTGTCGGTGGGGTGCTTGGCGACTCGGAGGAACTTTCACGCTGGTCAGGACTTGAGTCACTATAACCCCCGCGATTCGGTTTTTCGCGTTTGAAACTCGTGGACTCGGTCCTAGAGCCTGAAGCACCACTGACGATGAAGGGATTTGCGATCGCTTCCTTCGCCATGACAGACCTCGCTGTGGCTCCCGCATCAACTTTTGGTATGCGGACAATGGCCTGCCAAAACGTGAATCAAGGACGTTAGTGAAAGTACAAGCGAGGCAAGTGGAGCGAAGCACGCACAGAATTTTGTCCCGCCAATCCTCCTCCAGCTGCTCGACAGCTTGATCGGCTCCCCTTATCCGTGACATGGAAGCTTTTAATGCACTCTACACAAAGGGCAAGCATTCATCAGGACACTCTTCATTGCAACAGTAACAAGGAGTGTCATGAAGCTCTTGGTCTTACCTGACGCTCAACGCTGTTGTTGTTGTCTCTGCTATCTTGGCGGTTAGCAAGAATCTTACTCGCCGAGTTAAGAGTTCGCAGCACAGGTGGCCTTAAATGGCTCGCGGCTTCAATCGGTCGTTGGATAACGTGCGCAAGAAGTTTAGCCGCCGACTCGGGTGGCTTTAATGCTCTTGGCGGTGCGAGATCATTCTTTTGTGGTGGCGAAGCTGCATTTTCAGAACCAGTAGCACCATTTTTCGGAGAGAGAGGTTCTGGAGAGACTTGTTTCGATGCAGTTGTTGCATCCATGACACTTGTGATCTGGTGAGCTACCTGTCCTTCTCCCGAGTCATCTGAATTTTCAAGTGCGCGACGGCGAGGCGCTGGATTTGGCATTTTGTCAGGCAGCACGTCACGCCTTGAAATGACGAAGGTTCCTTTAGTGAGGCCAGCTAACAAATCTCCGTCTGCATTGAGGAAGCACAGGCTTGTGACTGCCGTTGCCAGTGTCACTTGCCGAAGCAGAACACGTTGCTGATCCCATACTTTCACTACAGCATCGACGCTTGCGGTGAGCACCAGAGAGCGCTCGTCCAGAAAATCACCGGCACTAACGGTGGTGCTATGGTGATCATCTCCGCCAGTAAAGGACTCGACGTAATTGGCATGATCGCCCAGTGCATGTAAAACTACGCGACCATCGTCAAAGCCGCTTAGAATTATCTCGGACAGTGAGGATAACACGAATACACATGGCGACTGCCCAAGCTCGAGTACGTGGCGAAGCGCAAACGTTGGCTGGAGACTCCAAACGTGAACTCGACCTGCAGCATCTAAGGTCACCATCACGGGTGAAGACGCGCTGGCACTGATGTCGACGATGGATGCATCATGTGCATCCAGACTCAATGCCGCCTCACGCCCTCCACGCAGGCCAGTGTGCCAAAACAATAGCTGGCCAAGATCACTTCCACATGCCACCCACTCCCATTCAGAGTGTACAACAGCATTTCGTCGACGATACGGTATTGGCGATGGTTCTGGTACTGAAGCAAATTGAGACTGCCGTCGTCTTGCTGCGGATGTCGATCCGGCAGGGGGCGGCTGATCCATGCTGACTGTGCGTCATTGATCACCCTGCTTGGCGATAGTGCTGCTTGAAAAACCGGTGGAAAGGAGCACACACAAATACATCGTAAGGATGGACCACCATTATTGCCTTTCGCTCGTGTGCTCCCTATCGAGTTGCTGGAGCTCTCACCCAGAGAAGTATCATCATTCGAGCTAGTGCTTTCTGTTGCGATACCTCGAGGCTTTACTCCACTTCGATCCCCGGAGAAGCTGTCTGGTTTGGAAGTTTTTGTGCTGTCATGGATGGATGTAAATCAACAACGCGCTCGATGGTGCTCGTTGTTGCTTCTGCACCCTCGTGTGCGTCTATCTCAGCGGCATTGGCCCCGATTTCTTCCGTATCATCTTCATAGATGGAGCTTTTGCTACGTCGACGTGGAGCTGCATTGACAATTAACAACTTCTGGCTGCTAAGTAGCAAGAATAAGTGTTGGGAAACTGGGTGGAGCGCGAATGACACGAGATCCAGTGCCTGCTCGTCTGGGATCCACGTGAAGCTGGGCGCTTCGTTTACCGTGCGGCCTGCGAATACTCGCAGCGTCTTATCCATGCAGGCTACTAGAATGAGTTGCTGCATTTTTCTCGACACTTTGCTGCCTGAGTCGTCATTGTCGTCGTCTTTATCATCGCCCGAGTCCGTGCTGTCGGCTTCATTTTCCTCAGTTTTGTCTTCCTCGATACGCTTTCGAGCGATACGTGCAATCTCCATCAGTGGTTGACGACTTTGCCCTCCCATGACGGGAAACAACACTCGTTGCAAGATGCTGACCGGCACGTGGCATGGTTGGTGCTCTTTGAGAATAGAATGGATATCGTAAATCTTCACCGAACTGCGGAGCTGGCAACAAAAGCGTCCAGCCATCTCAAACTCAGGGGTGTGCGAAGTTGAGTTCGATGCCTGGGACACACTTGCTGGAGGAAGTAGCTGCAATGCGTGCACAGCATTCCCAACATTCAAGCGGTGAGCCTGACGACGTGCCTCGAGATCCCACAGCCTTACAGATCCGTCAAGCGAACTCGAGATGATGAGGCGAGACGTAGCGTGCTCTGTCAGACTCGTAATTGTCTGTGTGTGGTCCTTAAAAATGTGGACTACCGAGAGGGGATGACGCGAAAGCATAGCGATCACACCACTGCTGGTGCCGCACACTAGATACTTAGCTCGCTCCTGGACTACAAACGCTGTCAAGGTGCCATATTCTCCTGGAAACAAGTCGCCGCAACGCTCAAGATGAGTCCCGTCGAGAGTATTGAAAACGTCGATCCAATGTCTAGTTTGTGCGTACAGCCTGTTACCCTCCGGAATAAGTTGCAAGCTCTCCACCCAGCCTGAGCGCTCTGTTGAGGTTCTGAACGACTTTGTTTCCTTCACACGAAGTGTTTTGATTCTCGAGGTGAAGAACTTCGGCAGTGGTGTGAATTCATACTGAGGATTGAGAGCTCCTTCAGGCATACCAGGAGGCCTTGGCTTAATTTGCCAAGCCATACAACCATCAACACCTCCAGTCAGCACTCGGTTGTGCAAGCCGTCGAAGACCATGCTGAGAACCGTGCCTCGACCCGTGAAGAGTGCTGCTAATTCATTGAGATTTGGATCGTATAACCGAAGAGCACCATCCAATGCAGAGGCAACGAAAAGTTGGCGGGCGCCAATGTAAGTGATGGCTTGGATGAACCGTGACGTTCGCGCCGGGAGATTCACGTGGCGTAGTTGACCGCTTGAAGCACACCACAACTTCAAACACGTTTCGTCCACCGACACAAAGGTGTCTTGATGCCGGTTGTAGCACACAGCGTTGAGCGTCGAGTTGTGGCCAGTGAACTCGTACTTGTCACGAATCACGGCGCTCTGGAACATGGCCAGTGTTTGTTGGACGGGAAGGCTGAAGATGAGATCGAAGGAGACGTCGGTGGTTAGTACTAATACGCGAAAACCGCTGCCTAGAATACACTTGTGCGTTATGATAATACTTCGCTGGATTCGAGCCAAAACATGCCGACTGTCGAATCGTTTGTGTCATGCATAGTGGTGGTTGCGTTGATCATTTTATCTGCTCGCGAGACTTGCTAGCGAGTGAAGAGACATCGTCACCCGGTTGACATCGGGAAATTACGACAATAATATCACTGGACGCTGAACCATGGCACTATTAGCCCATCCATACAATATATTATGGATGTAGCTGCATCAATGTGACCCAACAACATTCTGCAATAACAAACATATATCGAGCGTGGCGGTCCCCGCTGCATCATTACCGGCAAAACATTCTTTCGTCCAGATTCGTCGACTGCGAAGCAGGGGCCTCCGTTGTAGGGCTCCACATCATAGGAACCTCCGTAGGATCAAAATCCTATTTAGATGATACAATGAGTTCGCCGTATCTGTGGTTGATGCTCCTGCCTACGACCAGTGTAATCGTAGGAAACTCACGCAAGTCGTTCCACGACCTTAAAGAGGTGCGTCGTCTCGAAAACTCGGAGGCGCAGGAGGAGCGCCGTCGTGCTGAGCCTCGTGAGTCGAGCGCTCAAATGCGTGAGATGCTCTTGATGTTGACTGCGATCCGTAATGGAGGCATTCCGAACATCGAGGTTTGATCCGAAGAGCAGCGGGGTCGTGCTCGTCTGCGGCTCCAGCATAAAAGAAGACGCACTAGCCAACTCCAGATGTCGCGATCGAGCAAGTCGAGTGCACACGCATGCGTTGTCTTACTTATTCCACTACTTTTGCACCAAACTTGTAAGCTCATGCAAGCAAATGAAAATTCTTTTGATGTGATGTGCACTGTTAATCCTACGTTGAAGCCGGCTGAGTTGTAAGAATTTGTGAACTTACATTTAACATGGCTACGATGTGGAGGAAGCTGGTATGCTAGTCAGTCTGGACAACGAACACCTACAACATCTCCATGTTCCGAGCAAACGTGGTTCGGATCTGGCTGATGCCGGTGGCTCGAACGCGGTAGTTGGCGAGATGGAACATGTTCGAGAGCTGAACTCGTCGCTTCTCTGGGCTGTACGGCAACGGTAACAGCAGCCGATGATAGACCTTCTCCACGCACCCCATCCCCCATTTGGCTGCCTGCCGGACTGAGGTTATAGCGTTGTGCAATTTTCGGGCTGAGCTGCGCACAGAGGGTAGGAGTCGGTCCATATCACCCTCCTTGAGCGGGGTGAGGATACGTCTGCGCATCCCGGCCGAACACGGGAACGCGGTGTCGCTGACAACTCCGAGAGACTGGTCAGGACAGCATACAGAGTCCAACAACTTAGCGCGGAACTCGAGGCTAGTGTTGACTCGTTCCACGAGCCTGGGCAGTTGTGTTTAGCCCACAGAATGCACCCATCTTCTCCAAAGCAGATCGTCCCTGTAACAAAACACAGTGAAGCCAACCATTGTAGTAGGCGTTCTGCAAATCTGCATCACTAGGCTGAATCACCAGCAAACACGTTAGGTTAGTGGAAAGTCGCCAGATAGGTACACACATGCCCCTACCCGGTAGTTTTTCCCGTCCACGAACCCGAATATGTTCTTGAAGAGAGGCTCGCGCCTCGACCCACGACGCCATTCGCAGTTAGTGCTGGAGAGACGGCCACTCGATACGTGCGGGATAGAATCCTCGAAACGCGCTCTGGAGCGCTAGCTCTGCACGAGCCAACACGCGCTGTAAGGTGGATGGCGGGACCGCAAACACCTCCGACAGTGTTTTCAAGCCCATCGAGCCCTCGTAGAAGTGCATTAGCAGCCCCAGCACCTGGTGGTGGTACGTGAGCTTGGGCGGCCTACCCCTCTGCTGTCCGGGCGACGGATACTGTAAAACTGGAAGAACCGGTACAGCAGATCGTTGAAGGCCGCACTGAAATGTATAAAGAGTTTGATAGAAATGACAATGCACGGGTCGCACACAGAAAAAGCATAACGCACCGAGACAATGTCGTACCGGCGAGTAGATTTGCATCAGTGCCGTACTTGTATAGTAGTGACCGTGCAGACAAGTGCGGTGCGCCAAGGCACGCCACAGTGAGGCGGTGGCGCACCTTAAGCTCGCGCTTCAGAACAACCTCGACGAGCGGTTTGTGGACCTCACTCCGCAGGTCTCGCAGAGAACTCGCTCGGCTGGTCAAGGCCGACGCGAGAATGGCAAGCTCGGATAGATCCATGCGATACGGAGAGGGCCTCTGCTTGGGGAGAAGTAGGGGGATGATCCAGACTGACAGCGAGGGAAGGTTTGCACGTCTGGCGGTGTTTTCCAGCTGAAATGCGCCCCGAATTCATTGTCCATTTCTAGACTGCGAGCTTGAACTATTTAAATATTAAGTAAGCATTTATAGTAGGACAGAAACTCGTCGCATACGCTGGTTTTGGAGGCGATTTTTAGAAGCGACGGGAAAAGGTACTATACGACTGGTATTAACTCTTCACATACGGCTAGCGTATGACTCGTCATACTTACCCATTGAATGGCAGTTTTAGGCGGCTCCCAATGGACGTAGCTAGACAAACCGAGATAGAGACCTGAGTCCACCCACCAGTGTCATACCCTACATTCAGACTTTGGAGTGCTCAAGAATGGCTGATATAACAGTTGGGAGAATGTCGCGCCTTTCCCGTCAGCGTTGCTCCTGATTTTCGTCCTTCCATAAGTTGGGATAACCCACCAGGCATACTACTGCTCCTAGGCGTCTTTCATGGTATGGTAGTCGGCATAGGCTCCATCGGCATCACCGTAGTCGTTAAATACGCCTCCGGAGGCTGCACTCCACTCCACACCAGTCCGTTCGTCACTCCTTGTCCTAATGAATCACCCACAGCGGCCACCATTTTATGCGTTACCGCTCCACTCGAACCTCTTCACTTCCGCCCTACAACGACTGACATTCGTGATCTTGTGGGTTCTACTCAAAAAGTTCAGGGCCGATTGGTTGAATCGATCAAGCCCACTCGCGCGACCAATCGACCGAGCCATACAAAACTATAATTGGCTGCGAGTCGCACTTAGTCGAGTGGATACTGTGCTGACTGATCGTTTTGAGGCGATTCACTAAATGACTAGGATTTGTATTGGATCGGTTGTGACTTGAGCATAGAATCGCCCCAGATCGCCAATTTTGGCCGGAATTTACAATATTGGAGGAAACTAAGAAAAACTCGTCATCAAGTGGTATTATTCTAGAGCCTATCTCGTATCAAGACGATACTGGTCTTAAACAACTAGTGTAGTGCCACGTCTGTCGGTCACGCACACTTTCCTGTCACAAAAACTGGATCTATCTTAAAGCATGGGTGCACCTCGCAGTTAGTCGGGTCTGGAAAGAAGCTTTGGCATATTACATGCGATAATGCATATCTTGGTGAGACCAACCGGCTGCCGAGCGCAGCGAAGCCGGCTCTTGCCTTGTAGTGGAGCGAGCTGAAAGCGAACGGAACGGGCACCAACACTACATAAACACACCGCCCGCGTAGCGGGCGGCGCTCGGCTAGTATGCAGACAAGCCGAGCGGAGCCCCGCTGAGCGGGGCTCTTTGGGCATGGTTTAGCCGAGCACGTGGATACGTTTTCAAGAGTTTTGTCTCGCTTCGCTCGGCGAGAAGAAAGTACGCTCGCATTTATAAAAACACAATTTAAGCTAACTACGAAAAAATCGTTGTAGACAATGCTCTTCATGTAGACGCCTGAATGTTGGAGCTCTACTGATCAGGATTATGTTTCTGTGCAATATGACGTGCTAAGGTGCTACATACATTTGACCGTGTGAAAGCACAGGCTCCGGAAGATAAAACTTAACGTGGTGGATTGATGATGTTGATCGTCATTATAAATGCCACTTGAAGAGGAAGCTATTGCCTTCGCAACTTGAACAGCGAGCCGTAGTTCTTCCGAACCGAAGTAACGCTAGGTATCGTAACTCGTTGTCCAGCACACCTCCTAACCAGGTGGATAGCCTCTAAACAGTGACGCCTTAATTGATAGGCTCACCAGCACGTTCCGTTGCACATCATTCAGGTTTTGCATCGCCATCACTGGAGTGCCCTCATACAAATTCCACTCATCATCAATCAGTGTAGAAACCTAGGTGAATAGAGGTCATTTTCGCGAGTCTTGTTCTGGTTCGTCCGACCCTTCCATGCTATCGACTGAAGCGTACTCTTGAAACCTCTCCCAGAAGCGCATCCACATCATGTCATTGATTTTTACGGACATCTTGATTCTTCGGAGCAAATATGACGCGGTCCTCGAAGAACCCGTTGGGCAAGTTAGCTTGGCTGGGTAGATCCCCATAGACTTGGTGGATCAGCATTTTCTACTGTCCCGATTCTGCTTCTTCACGCGACATTGCACTGTTAGGTTGGCAGCTTATCATTTTGTCCTGTAACGTCATCAGGCCCAGATCAGGCGAAACTTCATGCCGATCATCACCCTTATGCTGGCCGTTTTCTTTTGGGTAGTGAAGTTAGCCCAAAGGGACGACCGTTTTCAGAGAAGCAGCTATCACGTCGACTGGCCCATCCTTTTCAATTACCGGCTGCGTTTGGCGAAAGTCTCTAGCAAGAACCATAAGTGCAACACCAAAAGGATGTTGCCAAACTGAAATCGCTGAGTTTTAGGAGCTTCGCTCACAAAAGTCAAACTGGTCATTCCCAGCAATTCCGCTGAAGCCGACCGTTGTGAGATATTGCACGAAGATTTTTTCTGGGGCAAGGGAGAGGTAGTGATTCGGGCAGATGCAAGAATAGCGTCACGAAGACTGATTTTCCAGTTCCTTTGGGGCAATCGACAAAGTAAAAGGTATAAAGCTTAAGCATTCGTTGTATAAGAGGCGGTTGTTTGTCATTAGCAAATGTTTGTACTTACACTAACTGTATATAAAGTGACCCAATTGATAAACAGTTTCTTCGTGTATAGTAAGTTTACGTGCACGTTGGTGGGGGTAAACGCTTTCATCGCTTTACGATCCTGGGCCACCTTGGTATGCAGCCTCAGCGGTGTTTATTCATTTATATCTCGGCGCAGTAAATATTCCATTACTGTTTGCTGAACACTTCACGGTAACCACCTCATTAGCTGCCGCGTAACGTGTCTGCAGTGTGGTGTGTTCGTCTTTGTGTGGTCAAAACGCCGCCAGATTTTGTCTGCCTGCTGTTGCTCCTTCTCCATGTAGTCGACTACGTCTACATTGTGTTCACTTGGCGGCCATGAGCGAAGCATTGCTGCCACAGTAGACTCGCCTACGACTCGCGAGAGTCGTAGCAACGCCTCCCACTGCTGATCACTCAGGTGGGGCAATCCTCTCTCGTAATACGAGAGTGGATGTTCGAGCTCCGTCAGACGAGGCACCGCCTGACAAGGGTTTTCGTCTCCATGGCCAAATTCCATTTGGCTATTCTCTGTAGGCGTTGAACGGACTACAAAGTGCTACCAGGTGAAACAGGGCGAGAGCTACGCTCTGTATCTTAGCATACATAGTTTGCGCGTTGTGAGGAAGCGTAGACTTAAAGTTTGTATGTAAGATAGAAATACGCGGGCTCGCGTATTTCTAAAGCAAACACTTAAGACTTTAGATCAAAATAGAAAACTAAATTGAATGGCAGCCCGCCGCGTGACGGGCTGACCTTATCTTTACGCTAAACCCTTTTAAGATGATATCTATTTGCAAAGGTGATAGCACGGTTGGCTCTCACGCGCTTGCATGGAATACGTGCACACGGTTGCTTAAAATGTGGCCCTTTCAACCAAAAGCGGTTCGCCTGAGCGCCCGTCAATGATTGTTGCATTAAATGTTGGTCGCTAGTGTGTGTGTCCCACTCACACTATGTATTTGTGCACCCTGGGTACACTATCTTGTGTAGCTCCGCTACACGCACAACTTACGACCCACTTACTCCCTGACGCATTCACGCATGCACGCTTACACGTTCCTTTCCTATTATCATTACGATGCATGTTAGGATCATGTGATCATACGCACACGCTTCAGTATACGTTCACCCAAGCCAAATCACAGCAGACGGTTTGGTTTTGCACACTCGTTAATTTCATGTCCAGCCAAGTAAACTATTTAGGCACATAGGTGACCAAAACAAATTCGGTGTCCCTGTTCATACCTAATTCACTACCGCTCACCTGCTATCGCATGATAGGCGATTGTTTTAACGCAACGTACCAGCTGAACATTCTACAATTCACGTACATCGTGCGATTCTAGTACGCCTATCTTCTAGATGTACATGCGCGTTCTAGTACGATTGCCTTTCAGCTCTATATGAGTGTTCCAGTGGACCGCACTGCATTCTAGTCCACCGCATGTGCATTGAACCAACGCTATTTGCGTACCCACGGAAATGCACGAACGTGCAAGCGTCTGAAACCTTCTTGTACTCTGAGTCAACGTCACGAACCAACCTTCTTCTGAAGCGTACTGATCCGCTCGTTTGTACATGTATTGTGTCCTGTAAACACTCGCGTCACGCTTACAAATTCATAGTCTGCAGGACCCACCCGCACGTGGCCCACGTGTTAGCTTTATTCGTAAGACGAAAGCGGAGCGTGGGTGTGCTTAGCAACAGTAATACTGAAGTAGGGGTGAAGCGTGCATGCCGAGCATGGACACACCCACATTCTGTATGCATGAAATCGTCCCAGTATTCTATTTTCGCTTTAGTTCTGGTTTACCCCAGCGTGTTCGGTTAGCTCATGTAGGAACCTACTCAAAAACTCGACAACCTTTGCATGCATACAGGTGGTGGCGAGCCCATGATACGTGACACCGTCGCGTTGCTCTCCTGGACCGCTGTGAAGGCCTCCAGAACAGCAGCTTGCGCAGCAGGTACACTGGCACAGCGGGATATGGTCGTCCTGGTCCGGCGGCAGCATGATCATGTTGCAACAGCGAACGCACTTCATTTCCAATAAGCATGCATACAAAAATAATCAAAAATCCGTTGCCAACGAACCCGTGTGTGTGTATCTGCGTTTTTCTGGCACCCAAAACGGGACGCAAATTCGGACTTTTCATTAGTGGAAAAACGCTGGGTTTCGCAGCTAGCCATTGGGCATAAAGAGGAAGAACGCCCTGTCATTGGTCGAAAAGCATAG